>JACWFU010000045.1:0-10866 GCA_019775405.1 Aureobasidium leucospermi | reverse complement strand
CGGCCGCATTTCTATACCACGGGCCCACCGCCTACCCCCTGTTATGGCCAACTATCTGGGATGAGATAATAGGTCACGGGGTTGGACTCGTAAAGCGGAGTGTCAAGCGAAGTGAAGCAAGTAGTGTATGTAGTAGTGTATACCAAAGGGACTGTTGGAATAACTAATTGAGTTGAACGCAGGACTACCTAAGGTTGTCCTGCCTACCTATATACTTAATAGATAATGAGTGTATGCATGTTGCTCTGTATGCTCTGTTGTGCTCTGTAGGGCAGAGCAGCAGAGCAGAGCAGAGCAGCTGGCATGTTTATGCAGAGTGCTCTGTTCCGCCAAGGTGCGGGGAACAACAGAGCAGGCTGCGCGACCCTGTCATTGGCAGGATCGTAACACCATCCCCCTTCCGTACTAGCGTCGTCCCGACGCTGACGTACATAATCAGCTGCTATCTCCAAATTCCACCTTGGTAAGCAATGGACTCTTTCCGCTATGCCTAAAGACAACAGTACTAAACGTCGCAAGAGACTCGCCGACTATATCGAAGAAAGAGGAACCATTATGGTGAAGCCGTGCGCCACATGTGCAAAGCATAACCGCGTTTGTCGGGTCTACGTCAGGTCCGGGAAATGTAGTGAATGTCTTCGTCGCAATTAGAGGTGCGATATCCGTGTGTCGCAATCCGAATGGGATCGCCTAAAACAAGAGCGCAAGCGGTTGCGCAACGCCATTAAGGATGCGTATGCTGCGCAAGAGGAGGCTCGCAAAGAAGCAGATCTGGCGCGCGAGAGACAACAAACGGCCTTCGCTCGCGAGATGCGCCTTCGTTAACAGTTGGATCTTCTGGACAAGAAAGAGGATAAGGCGGTATCCGCGGAATATGCTAGTATTAAGCAAGAGGCTGCCGAGGCAGAGGCTCTTAAATTTCCGGCCGACATCTCTAGTTTCTCTCTGTCGCCTTCCACTTAGAATGCTATTGACGGTGGTTTCGACTTGTCTTCCGAGTTCTAGAATGTCGATTCTGTTAGAACTGTCGCAGGAGGTTCGGGCAGTTCCTAAGATTTCCTCGTAGTTCCCAAGTGTTATCTATATGTGGGTAACCCTTCCATTTTACAAGGTATCGCTAACCTCGTTGTTCTAGTATTTGTTCGACTTCGAATTCGTCGTTTTCTTCTGTCTAGAAATGGAATGTCGTCTGCAACGGTGTTTCTAGGTCTGCTGGTTTAAGGAGTGATATATAAAAGACCGGGTGGATTTTCGCATCGTCAGGGAGTTGGAGTTTGTAGTTGACTAGTCCTCTGACTTCTGAAATCAAAAATGGTCCGACCTTGACATGATCCAGTTTTCTTGTCGTCCGTTGAGATCGTAAATTTTTCGTAAGCAAGTATACCTTATCTCCCTCCTTCAGCTAAGGATCCGGTTTCGATTTCTGTCTGCTGTTGCGTAAACCGTTCTAGGATGATAGTATTTTCTGTCGTAGTTGCTTATGTAACTTCTTCAGCGCGTCGCTAGTAATCATTGCTTTATCTGCGTTAGGATGTTGTAATCTAGGCTCCATAAATAGATTGGGGTGCTTTCCGAAGTTGGCATAGAACGGTGAAACCCCTGTAGTAGCAGAGATCTGGTTGTTTAGTGCCAGTTGCGCCATCGGTAAGTAGAGAACCCAATTATCCTAAGCGTAGCTAACATAGTGTCGTAGGTAAGCCTCGAGCGTCTAGTTCGCTCTTTCCGTCTGGCCGTCGGTCTGTAGATGGTAAGCTGTCGATAGCTTATGTTTGATACCCATTACAGATACGAGTGTCTTCTAGTAATTTGACGTAAACAGCTTATCACGATCCGTAATAAAGGACTTCGGGATCCCGTGATACCTGATTAGTCTGTCCAGAACCAAGTGTGCTAGTTCCTCTGCCGTGATCGATTTCATGCAGGGAATGAAGTGCGTGTACTTCGTAAGTCTGTCAACCATAACCAATATCGAGTCGTATTGCTGACATAGTTTAGAGCGTCTAGCGCTGTTCAAACTACGTAAGCCAGTGATGAAATCCATTGTGACTTCGTCCTAAGGCTGCAGCGGTAGGTCCACAAATTGAATCTCTCCATACTTTGCATGTCTAGACGATTTGTTCATCTAACAGCTACGACACTTCTAAACGTATGTCGTAACTTTTTCTTTCATCTGTGGAAAGGCAAAGTTGCGTCGTATGATTTCGATGGTTTTGGTAATGCTAGGGTAGCCGTATATCGGATCGTCGTAGTGATCTCGGATGCACTGCTCCTAATGTTTCTCCGGCACTTAGTATTTGTCGTGTGAGATGGGAAACTCCTCTTCATCATCCTTCATAATGCGCAACACGGCATTAAACTTATGTGTCCGTGCGCTAAGTGTTCCATCTTTGTTGGTTTAGAGGATGCTATGTACGATTGCCTCCTTACCTTCCATGTAGTCAATTCTCCTGCTAAGCGCGTCCGCTCTGCCATTGTCTTTGCCTAGGGTGTACTGGATTTTGAATTTATACTGACCGAGAAGTTCAGACCATCGCACTTGCCTACGGTTAAGAACTTTGGTGGTTATGAAAGTTAAGAGGTTCTTATGATCCGTAAGGATAGTGAGCGAGGGTGCTCCTTCGGCGTAAACTCTCTAGTGTTACAGGGCTGCGACTATGGCGAGAAGTTCTTTGTCATGGATGTCGTAATTCTGTTCTGCTGGTGTCATCTTGCGCGAGTAGTAAGCTATAGGGTGTCGTTTCCCTTCGTGGTCTTACGTAAGATATGCTCTAATCGCTCGGTCGGATGCGTCGGTCTCGATGTGGACTAGCTTTCCTGAGTCAAACATTCTTAGAGTAGGTCCGTCGATGCATGCCTGTTTAAGTGCTTCGAAAGCTTTCTGTTGCCGTTCCTTCTATATGAATGGAGTATCCTGCTTCGTGAGTTCTACGAGCGGTAACGCTATCTAGGAATAACCTAATATGAACTTCCTGTTGTAATTGGCAAGTCCAAGGAACGATTGTACTTCTTTGAGATTCTTCGGAGTAGGCCATTCTTTGATAGATGTGATTTTCGCAGGGTCGATCCGGATACCATCGACTCTAATAATGAAGCCGAGGAATTCGGTTTCCTTGACGTGAAATTCACATTTCTTTAGGTTTGCCTTAAGTCTCCGTTCTTGAAGCTTGGTCAAGACTTGTTGTACATCTTTAACGTGTTGTTCTAGGTTTCCGTTAGTGTAGATCAGGATGTCGTTAAGGTACGCGATAACCGTCCTGTCTAGGTATTCTCGTAGCGTGTCATTGATTATTATCTAACAGGTAGCCGGGGCGTTAGTAAGACTAAATGGCATGACTAGGTACTCGTAGTGCCCGTAGCGTGTTCGAAACGCGGTCTTCCATTCTTCTCCCTCCTTCATTCGAATAAGGTTATAGGCTCCTTTAAGATTAATCTTTGAAAACCACTTAGCCTTCGAAAGGCGGTCTTGTAGTTCTTCAATATTTGGCAATAGGTAACGATTCTTAATAGTGATATCGTTAATCTTTCGGTAATTAACGTACAGTCGTAGACTGCCGTCTTTCTTTGGTGCAAACAGAATTAGATAACCTACAGGGGATTCCGATTTTCGGATGAATCCTCGTGCCAAGTTCTCGTCTAGGTATTCTCGAAGCGTCTTAAGTTCTTTTTCGGATAACGTATAGATAGGTCCAAATGTGGGTTGCTTCCCTAGTTCGAGTCTAATTTCGTGATCCCACGGCTGATGCCTAGGTAACGCATTGGCGTTCTCCTCTTCCTGAAACAAGCGTTTCTATTTGCTGTATTGTTTAGGGATATTAGAAGGTACGTGACTTCCTTTAATAACTCTCGCTTCGTGGCCCGTCTAACCTCCAAAATCGGTGCCTGCGGAGCCGGAATCATGTTGTTTTGATGATGCCTTAGTCGAGGTAGCAGCAACATATGCTGTTCTAGCCTTAGTTTAGCCCTTCCTCTCATCTGCTACCGAACGCTGCCAGTGCGTAGGTCGCGAGTCGACCACGCAGTCGCACTCCTAAAACCTTAACATTCGTGATTTCTAGTCGATTGTTAGGTTATGTTGCCTTAACTAGGGCATTCCTAGGACGATGTGGTGATTAGCCATTTCTACAACGTCGAAGATGATGTCCTCATGGTGCCGTTAGGTAACTAACTGTAGAGGTACCGTTTCCTCTAATACACCGGGTAGTGCTGAGCCGTCTATAGCAACTAATTCGTACCCGTGCTCCTTCGATTAGGTAGCTAGTCCGAATCGGTTGACCGTTAATGTCGATATGAAGTTTCCGCTCGCTCCGGAATCTATCATCGCATACAGTCTTCTTCCTTGTACGGTAACTGGTATACAGAACACCGTCGTTGATGATGTTAATGCTAGGGCTTAGATCGTATTGCATTCTCTTTGGCTGCCCTTGCTAAGAGAACCTACTCTTTTCCCGAATCGCTGTTAACTAGTGAGTCGAATCTGACTCTGCTTTTTCCATTGTCTAGTCCTTGTTCGTAGAGATGTCGTTCGTACAGCACGCGTTGCTGTTGTTAAGCTTATGCGTATCGAGATCGCAGCAAGTTAATGCCATCTCGCATACTCTTGTTGACACGTTCTCTAGTAGGAATGATATATCCTGCAGGTGCAAAGGTACTGCCGAGTGGTGGCTTTTCCTGAATGAAAGCCTTAAAGTCGTAGTTGACTACTACTAAACGATGTTCCTAAAATGCATTGCGGATTTGATCTAGCATGTTATCGAAGTTGTAAGGGTGTAAGAATCTTTGGCCGTTGGTCTCTAGGAATGCTTCCTCTCCATATTTCATCATAACGTTAAACATCTTCGTGAAACAGGATGGAACATAGGCATGTAGTATTTTAATCCCTTCTTTGCCGCTACAAAGGTGATCATGGTCGTCATTGTCGGATTCTTCTTCTAATTCCTCCTCCTCGTCGCTGTCGTCCTCCTCGGGATCGCTTTCGACGTCGTCTTCTTCGATTTCTCCTTCCTCGAGGTCGTCTTTCTTAATAATGACGTTACAGTAGCCTTTTCCTCTACCCTTAGGTCTAGAGGGAAACCATCCGGATTCCATCTTAGAACTATAGTGGATTAGGCAGCTGTCATCGTAGCATGCGGTCCAACTAAGTCTTCCATGGTAATCGTATTTAAGATCTTTAATCTTAGGTTTCGGCTCCTCGGGTTCTACGCGCTCTAGCTCCACGTATAAGCGGCGCTGCATCATGTTGAATTGTCTTCGAGGCACCTTGTTCTTCGAATGACAATCCCTTGCTATGTGGCCTTTCTTGCTACATCCATAGCAAGTCATCGAACTCTTCCCTTTAAACTGCTTCCTCCCATTCGATCGTCGACCTTCGGTAACATCGAGTTCCATTAGCTAGGGTCCGTAAGGATCCTGGTACTGATTGCGGTTGCCGAAGTTGTTCCTTCCTTTGCTGTTACGGTATAGGACGTAGCTAGACTTGCCTCGGGGGGCTATATCGTGGCGTCGTTCTATAGCACGTTCGTAAAGATTGTCGTCGATTTCGATCGTTGCACGGATAAGATCATCTAGATCTTCGATTTTCATGCCGGCTCGCATAAGTTCATCCTTAACGTTTTCCTTTAGGCCACGTCGGTACATGGTCATTAGGGCGGAGTCGTCCTAATCGGTAACTTAGGCATGCTCCTAGAACTTGGCGGCATATTCGGATGCTAAAGTGTGTTGACGGATGTGCTGAATATGGCGTATAGCAACCTTATCTTCGTTCGAGATACTAAAGATACGGCGTATCTCGGTCTTAAACTTGGCAAAGCTTACTATGATTCCGTCGGTATCCTTACGTCTGTCGAGGAACTTCTAAAGCATCGGTTTCATCTAGTGCTAGGCTCTTCCACGGAGATAGGTACTAGCAAAGATGGTCTTCTTGGCTTCCTCTATAGGAGTGAAGATGTAGTAAAGATCCATCTAATTGAGCCAATCGTCAAGTCCCTAGCGGTCTCTATAGTAGAGATCGGGCTTAGCGACTTTGCTGTCGTCGCGAGTGGTGCTAGTAGAACGGGTTCTACTAACCTCGCTAGGTGCGGGTGTACCTCTCTAGGTGTTGCTTAAGTGACTCATTCTAAGGGCGTTCAAAGTTGTTATGGCCAACTATCTAGGATAAGATAATAGGTCACGGGGTTGGACTCGTAAAGCGGAGTGTCAAGCGAAGTAAAGCAAGTAGTGTGTGTAGTAGTGTATACTAAAGGGACTGTTAGAATAACTAATTGAGTTGAACGCAGGACTACCTAAGGTTGTCCTGCCTACCTATATACTTAATAGATAATGAGTGTATGCATGTTGCTCTATATGCTCTGTTGTGCTCTGTAGGGCAGAGCAGCAGAGCAGAGCAGAGCAGCTAGCATGTTTATGCAGAGTGCTCTGTTCCGCCAAGGTGCGGGGAACAACAGAGCAGGCTGCGCGACCCTGTCATTGGCAGGATCGTAACACCCCCCTTTGCTTCTCTCTTCCTCTATCTTAACCTTGTCTCTTCTGCCTCCGGCGGCATTCCCGTACTACGGGCCTACCACCTACCCCTCTAAAACTATAGCCTTCCCCTAACCCTGCATTCATCATCCTTGTCCCCTCATCTATCACTTATCACTTATCTTGCCCGTCCCGTCATTCATTACTTGTCTTGCCTAATCCTTCCTCATCTACCTTATCGCATATCTCTCTCTATATACACCACACCTATCTCTCTCTATACACTACACCTATCTCTCTCTATATCTACACTAGCTCGCACATCACATTACTTCTAATACTCCTCCTCTCTCTTACCCCTTTCTACTCTTCCTCCACGAGTAGAAACTCTGCTAGACTGTCTAAGACTCTATCCTCGCCTCTCTCTAGCCCCTTATCTTACCTTTCTCTGCGTATTCCTACAAATCGACTATCACTATTCACCTACGCTTGCACCTCTGTCGGTCCGCAGAAAAGCAAGCATAACGCTACCCTCCTAACCACCCCTTCCCATCGGCATCTACCTTCTATCTCTCCTTCCCTACACACCTGTTCCGGCAAACAACAGCACTCGCGTCCATTGTTCTTGCCGCTATGTCTATACGGTCTTATCGTCTCCATACCTCTAAGCCAGAACTTTAAGTCTCCTATCGAAGCACTATATTTCTCGCATTTGTCCTATCCATGATCTCTTTCTTCTCGCTCGTCCGCTGCCTTATAGATCGGATAGCACACTATTCATTTCTCGAGCTTTCGCGTAAACTCCTGTACCTTCTCGAGTCCACTTGTCTGCTTCGACTATAGCACACGCATTCGCAATCGCTCTTGTACTCTGCTGTCTTCGCTCTCTTCTGTTCTCTTATCTCCAACGTCGTCTAATTCTTCTTCCGCTTCCTCTTCTTCTCTGCTACTGTTTTCAGCTACAATGTCTGCTGCATTGTAGTTCTCCTCTACATCGGGTATGTGTTGTTAAAGCGGACGTAGACCTCTTACGGTCGAACCGACTATAAGCTCGATTAATGTTGCTATTGCATTGCTTATAACTTCGTCCTAGATCCGTCGTCGGTGTCGTAATCCGAGCCATTTTGCGTACGCTGCCTAGTCTCCTTGTGTGCCGGTGAACCTAAGATGCTGTAAGACTATCATTCCGTTCCGCATCCCTATAACTCTACGTAAGAGCGGTATCGCCACGTTCGGCCATTAACACGCGCTTTGTCCATCTTGCCTAGTGTTGCAGAGTCGTTAACTAATGCCGCACTTATAACAACTGTAAGTGCTCTTCTTATAGCGAATCGCTTGTCGGAACTTGTTACATTCGTCTTCGCTAAGCCTAAGTCCGCTATCGTTTAGCTGTCGAATCGTATAGTCCTGCGCGCTATGAGTCTAGAGATCGTTGTTACCTTCGTGCCCTCGGTTTTGTGTTACTACTAGCATCTAGCATGAAGCACAGCCGTCGGTGAGATCATCTAGTGTCTTCTCGACAGTCTTACGCTCTTTGCCGTTCTTCTCGTGCAAGCGTTCTAGAGCCCCTAGTCCTTCACCATAGCGATCGCACTATGCTACGTCTCCTGCACCACACTCGACGATCTTTCTATCTAGATACCTGCTCATAACCTGTCGCCTGCACTTACGCGTCGTCACGAACTCGGCCATGATCTCTTTATCTAGTCTACGGATCCGGCCAGCTTGTCTTATGCTTTCGACCTTACCTTGTTCGACGATGATAATAGAGTCCACTTCTTCGCCGGCCCGGCCTGCCCTGCCAGACTCTTAAGCGTAATCGATCATTCCGTACGGCAGATCCATATGCAAGATAAAAACAATTCCGGGAAAGTCGACTCCGGTACCGAGCGCGGATGTAGCTACGATAAGTCCTCCCGTCTCCATCTACACGGCGAGCTTGTCTTCGTTGTCGATCGAACCTCCGTAATAGTAAGCATAACTAAGCTCTTTTGCTATATCTTTACACTAATCAATGCTGCGGCAGTAGATTACGCCCTTGTTGCGTCCGATGTGTTTCTGCATACGTTTGCAAGTCCCGATTGTCGTCTCTTCTAGCTTACCTCGCCTGCATGTCTCTACGACATAGCGTGTTCGTAGTCGGGTCGTTATAGCCCGAATGTATCGGGTGACCGTCTAACAAGCCATGCTAACTTCTAATTCGAATGCCAACATCGGCGGTAGCGTTACGGTAAGCATAATAAGCGGCACTCGTAAGCCTCGTACGTAGCGAACCGCTACGAGCTTCGGCCGCCAGTCGCTCGCGGTAAATGTTAGATAACATTCATCTACGAACACGCGCCGGAGTAAGCCTTTGCTGTGCAAGAGCTCTGCGTAGCTTAAGAAACCGCTACCGATGATCCTGTCTACGCTAACGAAAACTAGTGTCGCCGGATCTGTAAGCCCCGGGTGCCACTCTGTACTGTTAACACCAGCCTCCTTTGCTGTACTAACTAGTTTGTTAATCAAAGCTCGGAACGGAACTATAACTATAGTTACCCCTGCGTTCTCGAGACATGCCGGTGCTATAAACAACAGACTCTTACCACCTCCAGTCGGAAGAACGATAACGAGCGGTGTCATCTAATCGTTATACAGTATTGACTGCATTGCCACACGCTGTGCCTTCGACCTGTATGATACTTTATCTCCGTCTCCTAGTCTAAGAGCCTTCCGCATTGCTGTTTGCACTTGACTCTCGGTCGGGTGTAACGTGTTACTAAGCAATCCCGGCGTTACTGCTCTCCTCTCGGTGCTGTCGACAGACTATATAACTTAACTGCTTTGTCTAAAGAACCACGATTCCTCTTATACATCTGCTCGAGTGTTTTCTGATTGTCCTTGTTGTCGATACCTTAAAGCAGCGTCGAATTGAGCTAAAGTCGATGCCTAGTTGCTCGTATGCCCTATGTTATCGCCTTCTGCTGCCGGACCTGCTATAGCGAGTCGAGTGTTCTGTTAACCGCTTAGCGGAGACGTTTCTCTTACGTGCTTTTGTCCTTTGCTCGTGTTAAAGCTATCTAGACCGAGAAACCTGTGCCATTTCTCGCTAAGCGGCCTAAACGTGTTGATCGATCGATCGTTCATGTACTTAACGACATCGACCGAGACGCCGTATCGATTGCCTCCTATCTCGCCTCTACGGCCGGCAGACATCTTAAGCGGGTCGTCCGTGTCTAGTTCGGGGGCTTCTACCTCCCCGATCTTATCTACGTAGCCGTATGTAAATTGTTCACTAACCGCAACACGGCCGATTGCGATAGCTAAGTGTCTATAGTCGTACGTCGTTAGTCTAACCTTTAGTCGCTTCTATGTCTTACGAGCGATGATCCGGGTCAAGCGGTCTGTTTCCTAAGTGCCGTTCTGATCGCCCTAGATGTACTTAGTCCAGCCGCTGCCTTTACTTATAACCGAGAGATATTCTTACAACGGCTGCACGTAAGCAAGATACACGACTAGCAGCTGTGCTACCCTATACGGGAGAAAGCGCGGTATGATTTTCGGTTTATCTTGTTATAACTGCGATTTGTGATATCTTGTAATCACAGCAACCTGTCCGTAAATAATGTACACATTGCGGTCTTGCATGAAGCCGTTCTTAAATCGTACGCTTGTTATTTCGGTCCCTCGTGCCGGTTAACCTACAGTAATGTGCACGCATAATAGCAGTAGCTCCCGGAATTCATCGACGTAGCGAAGCCATCGTCGTATGTGTCGAAGCTGCTAGTCTCCTGTTCGACTACGTAGTTTTCGTCCGTTTTTATGATTCTCTGCACGGCCTAGCATGACTTCTCGCTTGTCTTCGAGCCCGTTCTTGCTGTTGTTTAAGAATGACACTCTACGCTTTGTCTAAGTCGGATCGTCTTCTAGATCGTTCAACGGCATGCTAAACCTATCTGCGTCGTTGTTGCTCTATATGACCTTGCTCCATAAGATGTTCTCCGCGTCTGTCACGATACTAGTCACCATTAACCTAAACCGAGTAATGGGTATCTTGCGGCCATAAAGTGACACGTTTTTGTTGCCGCTATCCTAGAGAACTACGCCTTGATTTCCATGATCTCGCGCGATAAGTTTGCCGTAAGCTAGAAGACTTAACATCTTGCTTATCGGACTATAGCCACCGTCGGCTAGATAACGCTCTCGCGTCTCGAGAAATTTCTTATCGTCATCCTCACCCTAACAGTCCCGTTCTGCCGACGGAAGTATTGCCTCGACTGCAAAGACTCGCGTGTAATAAATAACACCTGCAAGTATGAATGAAAAGCGGTTAGCAT
Source organism: Aureobasidium leucospermi (assembly GCA_019775405.1). Lineage (NCBI taxonomy): Eukaryota > Fungi > Ascomycota > Dothideomycetes > Dothideales > Saccotheciaceae > Aureobasidium > Aureobasidium leucospermi. The sequence goes on along the minus strand of JACWFU010000045.1, from coordinate 94 downwards.
CGCGGAGTCGACCCATCTCCTCGTCGATGTAGAGTACGGCCATAAAATGCAGCAGTCTACTGCTAAAGACGTCTCCCCGGACAGTAGCAAAGAT
>JACWFU010000044.1:0-52422 GCA_019775405.1 Aureobasidium leucospermi | reverse complement strand
GGTCAGGTGTGACCAGACAGCCAACCGTGACAGGTAGCGACGACTAGCGTTTTATAGAACTAGTTAGTAGTAGTATCGTTATAGACTAACTCTCGCCTATTAGTTTTCTAAGAAGCGCGTTTCGTATGCCGCTATCGCTATACGTTACTATACTAAGAGCTTAAAGGCCCCTATTACGAGAAAGAAGTTCTATCTCGTTAGGTACGCTAGCAAAGCTAAGACTAAGGTCGATGTGTACGTAACTACCTACTCTCCTTCTCTACATTATAGTCGACTATACTAATGCATTATGCTGCAGTATATGTAGTAATCCCCCGATGTCGCTATCGAGCAAACCGTTAATTACTTTTACGTATTAACGACCGGAGAGCTCGTAAACTAGATTATAACTTATCTAAGAGACAACCTACCTACGCTCTCTCGTTAATAGTAAGCTCGCCGCCGCAGCTACTTATCTACTCTAGAAATCGGCCTAACTAGAAGACGTCCTTAGAGCGAAGCACATACGCTACGTAGAATGTTTTATAAAGGCCGATTTCTGGACGCATAAAAGCCTATCTAGTAGTAAATAAGCGGTCCTATCTACCTATACCCGCAGAAAACAATAGAAGATCGGGCAGGCTGCTATTATCCTGCTATAGATAGTAGCAGTTAACCCTAAAGAGGACGTAAAGATAGGGGGAGACGAGAGCGACGAGGATGATAAAGAGGCATCCGTTCCTAGTGCTTAGCCATTAAGAACCGATTCTGTAAGTGCTCTCATTGCATTGTCTACAAGACACTTAGCAGTATAGCAGTCTCGCGGAGCCATAACAAGAGTTTAGAGTTCTACGATATTTCTTCACGCAGTATGATCTCTGGGAGACTCAAACTTTACCTTAACCCTCCTTTGAAGAACCTCCCAATCTGGGCGGAAAATGAGTTCTAGAACACCAAGTCCAAGGTTAACAGTTGCGATTATGCCTAGTTGAAGCACATTGGGGCGACTTGCTTCAAGCTGCAGCCATTGTCGCTCAAGTTGTGCTCGACACAGGTCCTGGCAGAGTCTTGTGCTTCGCAATGAAATGTTCGTTCCCGCTACATCCAGAACTATCACCGGTGCCTCCACCTCCTCTCTAAGAGGGTCAGATTGGAGCTATATACCCCGAGATCCATTCTGTCTGCGCGAAAGAGTCCGGCTCGAGAGGTATCCACTTCGGTTAATGTAGAGATCTTGACCATTAGTTCGCAGGAAGTGGTGTCACAGTGACGCTGGAGCACTATGGCTACTTGTTCGCAGCACTCAAATCCTTTCCGTTCGAATCTTGAAGACCGAACGCAACGGCTTAGTTCCCTCCATCCAACCCATCAACCTCATCCGCCGTATCGAGATCACTCACGGCAATCTGGAAGTGATCATCCTCGGACCTGTTTTCAACGAAACCGTCAGCGACGGGACATTGGCGCTCACTCTGGCCATGAAGTCTTTGATCTCATTCAGTCACACAGACATTGACATTTACGACACAATCCAGGCTCTAGAAGCTCCCCAGGCCTTCAGTAATCTGAACGGCCTGTACATCACCATGGCAGTCACTTGCAACTAGCTCGATTGTGTGACTCTCGATATCGTGCTCGACGTCGGTTCCTTTGAATTGGCCAAGTTTTTCCAGAAGACGCAGCAACTCCAAGTCCTACATCTTGGCGAAAAGGTGAATCGCGCCTTGGATGACGCCGCATCGCTGGAAATCTTGACCTTGCCCCGTCTCGAGACTCTCTCTCTGCAATACGAGATCACTCATAACGTCATTCATATGTTGGAGAGTCGCAGCGATAAACATCCCATCCTGCCCTCGATCCAACGACTCGATCTCTGCCTTCTCGACGGTGCTGTCTCTGCTCCTGAGCAGCTCCTCCGCAGACTCACGACTCTCAAGAGCCTCGAGATCAACATTGGTACCTCCGATCGTAACTGGCAAGAGAGCAATGAGGACAGTGTTTTCGCGTCCATCTGCACTCTCGAAGCATTACAAGGTCTCATTATCCGCCTTGAGCCGGGTCTCGATGTCACCGAGCAGGACTGAACAGGCTCCAGGCTCTGAGAGCCTTGGAGATCAGCCCCATCCCTCGCGGTTTCACCAACGCCAACAACTATCTCCTTGTGCCTGGCGACATCTTCGGGAACACCTTGTTCCATCTCAAGAAGTTGGACTACCTCAGTCTGGACCTGAACCTGGACCCCAACTTCAATGACGCCACTATGGTTCTCAGCGTCGAAGAGGCCACCCAGCTTCATCACATTCTCACGAACCTGGCTTATGCATTCATCAGGCATTCGGACATCTCCGTGAACGAGGAAGAGTCCTTCGGCTGGCCTACAGTTGTCAACTGGCAGGAGTGGCTTGAGCTTCCTGAGGATGTCTGGCTTGCTACGAACGACGACAGCGGCGACACTCAATACTGGAACCCGCGTAACTTGCGCTTCGGAGTTACTACTCCAGCTGCTGGGGAGGATACAGGCACCGATACCTACGACTGGCAAGATGATATCCGTAGTGAGATCGGGGATGAGTTCGACGAAGGCGTGGAAATTGTGCACGGAGAAAGCATGATGGAGCAAGGGGAGGTCGTGACACTGATGAAGCAGGAGGAGCAGGTTTGATTGACCTGTGAGGGACTTCGCCCCCTATCACCACGTCTCCGAGGATAGTCGTAGGGAGGCAAAACAGCTACGCACCTTGTGCATCTTGCGGTCACGGTAGCCCTGCCTCTTGCTCATGCGCCCCTACTCTTTTTAGTTCCTGTCTTCCTCAATCAGCCTTTCTTCGGCGTTCTTTGCTCTTTGCTTCTGTCTTTCTCCCCTTCTCTGCTGCCCATATATACAGGCTCAGGTGCCTTGCTCTACTGGAAATCGTGTAACAAACATATCGGCATCATCGCCCCTGATGTTGATGAGGCCGGAGACGCAAGCGACCTGAAGAGTCTAGAGATTAACATCGGCAATTCTGGCAATGACTAGCAAGAGCGCATGCATAGAGATGTCTTTGCCACCATCTCATCGCTAAAGAACCTGTGGTCATTGGTTATACGCCTCGAGCCCGGCCTCCATGTTACTAGCGAGGGTTTCAAAGGCTTGAGCGGGCTTCTAGACCTGGAAGTCTTTGAAATAAGCGTGATCCCTCGAGGGTTCATGAACTGCCACAACGATCTACGAGTTCTTGGCTTTTGCTTCTGCAACGCCTTGGCCAGGTTCAAGAAGATTAGATATCTTACTCTTGACCTAGACCATGATCGGAGCCAACCCATGGTTATGACTGTTGCGGAGGTGATCTACCCTGAGCACCCCCCCTTCCGACTTGTCCCACTGCTCGATCAGAGACCTGGATACTGTGACAGACGAGAATACTTCTTTGTCAACGATGGCGCAACCCCCTACGGCCTCGATGATATCTCTATCAAGAAACTTCGCCCCTCTTTGGTCGAACTCCCTGTTGATCGCATCACCCATCGTCAATGAAGATAGTTGCTGCTGCGTTAGCTCTCCAGATACGTCAACTTGGATTACCTGTCTCTCAGCACTCCACTTTCTTCGTCTAGAACAGTCAAGCTTGAGAAGCTCCTCCTTGGCGCTACACTTACCGCCCTTGATCTTGGATCTAACACCATTGAATACCACCTCTCGATACCTGGCAACAGTTTCGCATACAGAACGCGGAAGATGAGGCACGTTTTCACTGATTTAGCAAGTGCTACATGGGTGTTTCTAGTAAATGTATGCGAGGACAGACACGAAGGCACCGGCAGCGTATGTGTTACGCATCAACGGCTGCCAAATGGTCTCCCTGCTGTGCCTCTAGGAGTCCTTGCGCGTCCTTGAACTTGACATGACTTGCGAAGTATTCACGTGTGGAGAAAAGGAGGCCGACAGCATCATCGACTTGCTCGTAGCCATGTCTCTTTGCAAACTAGAGATCGTTGATGTTATCATCCAGCCTGAGGTCATCGTTCCCGAAGATGCCTGGCTCGGGTCTCTGAAGACCTTCCAGCCGGACCCTCAGCAGTGGGTGCCGCGTCCCCTGTCTTTTCGAGAGCAGAAGGAGGTCGCCCGAGGCAGGTGCAGCGCGGCTGCGGCGAGACACCCATCGAAGACCAGCTTGCCGCTCTGCGTCGTCGTGTTGAAGAGCTTTCCGCCATTTCGCCCAGCACACGCCGCGCACCCGGCTCGCATGAGGAAGAGGATCCGACCATGATGTCTGGAGGCGCTGGTGGCCCGGTCAACCCTTCGGCCAACGCCGGTTCCCCCTACGTCCGCTCCGGCCCCACCAACGACCCTGTCGCTCGCAGGCGTGCCGACCGCGCTGCCGAAGAGGACCGCCGTCTGGCTCTGCTCCGCAACCAGGAAGAGTACGACCTCCTGCACGCTCGTTCTCCCCGTGTCGGTTCCGCTGCCCGTGGTCGTGACGTAGCTCCTACTCACACCCCGAGCACGTCTCGCTCGCAGACCGCACCCGTCGTCCGTACGCCGTCGGCCCTGCCGAGCGCGAGCGTCGCCGCCGCGAGTTCGACGCCGGCAAATTGGTCGCGTGGTTGGAGGAGAGCCCGAGGAGCCTGTTACAGTTGTAACGAGGTTACCTTTGACGGAGCGAGGCGCAGGTCATCGTGAACGTACCGGGTTGTCTCATGACATGTCCAAGGCATACAAATGTGTGTCGTTTGTGCATCGCTTCCACAAAGCTGTTCGAGGAGAGAGGGAGCAGATGTGGAGTTCGAGAGGTGCGCTCGTTCAAGGGGTGTGCTCACGGGGGCTATAACAACGGTCGAGCGTGGGGTCGATCGCTCCACCTTCCAGCCAGATGCGAGGTCGAGATGCGAATATACGGGCGTTTGAGCTCCTTGTTCTCCTGGCATAGCGGATGATTGGAATGATTTTATGGGCTGTTCAGGGAACAAATATGTCGTCAAAGTAGTCATCCCCAAGTTGGATGGAACTGCGTTTGTCATGTATAGCTCTTTCCTCGCTCACCCATTCGTTCCTGGTCCTTGTGCACTTACTCTGGCTGCCATGAGCTTCCTGCTCTCTGCACTCCATGGCTCTTCTCGACAAACATGGCCGGCACCAGTGGTCTCTGAGCCCGACAGAAAAGCTACCACAAAGCACAAAGAATTCACAGACAAGTAGACGAAAGCAGCACAGCTGTGCTCCTCTAGGGTCGCCAGGAGTTGAAACTTCAATTATATATTGGCTGACCATTCCGCACATTCGTCTCGGTGTTTATATATGCCACAGAGGTAGCTCTTGTGCATCAAGCCTTCGCGGGACCCACTCTGACCACCGACGTGATTTCATGTGGCTAGGGAACACTTTATTTGGGCTAACAAGCAGCTCAAAAATTGCATCAAGGTCACACTCACTGCTGTGAAGGCGTTCTGCCGCGCCGCAGACGAAGCCTTGGTTCCCGCCACTGTCGTCCAAGATCAGAACACAAGCGCCGCGCTGTCGTTGCAGCTAGGCTCAAGAAGGAGCTGGACGGTCAGACTGTGTGGGAAAGCCTTGATCCCATGTGTACAGAGCTCGAAAAGGCTGAATCGATGATCAAAAAGATCAGGTTCCATGAGTGAGCTGAAAACCTGCTCAGGGACCACATTGGCATCAGCCACTTCTTGAACTATAGCCTAGAGGTACTGGGATTGAGAAAAGAAACAATTACACTTGGTTGTCACTCTACAGGTAACTTCTTACCGCATCTCGCCGGCCGCTGCCCGAATTTACGCACTTTGAGCATCTATGCTGGAGTCACTCGCTCACGTTGCGGAAAATTCGCCAGCGACCAGTCGGGTTGGCCTTGTTGATGGCTTTTGTAAACGGACACCTTCTCTGCACATTATAGTCTGACACGATGAACCCAAACAACCAAACGCAAGGGTGAAGCGACATCCATGAGACTCGCCCTGGACTGTTGTGCGGACGTCAATCTCGTGACAACGTCTTCTCAGAAGATCGAAGGACTTCGTGTTTCCCCTGCCAAAGGCTCTTGGAAACCGTTTCAGAGCAAGCGATAGTATATATCTGATACTCGTGAGAGGAAATCGCATGCGCAGAATCTTCGCATTGCCACATTTACAACACCGCGGCATGACGACGGTGCACCTCTCTTGGGAAGAGCTTCTGCTTGCATGTGATGATGCGGTGGGTGACTCGCTACGACTCACATAGTTTGGTCGGTTCCATGTCAGGGTGACGATCAAAATATTAGCACCTCTTCTCACTTATCAATGCACCCTCTCCAGGATCATGACACGCTCTCCCCCGTGTGCAGATGTCAAGGCTCTTGGCGTTCACTTGACGGCATTCGTCAGCTTCAGGATCGGAGGTGCGCAAGCTTGCGCGTCGCTGAACACACTCTTCTTTTCACCACGACACACGACACATCAAACACTATGGCCGACCGCAAGAAAACAGGATCGCCTTTCTGGCAGATACCTGCCGAGGTCATTCCTGCGTAAGTCACTCAACTACACACACAAGCGCCGTAACATCCGAACGTAGTACTGATTACTTTACTGCAGAGTCACTTCCCCCATCGGCAAACTTCCTCCCGAAATCATCAGCAATATCTTCGAGTTCCTCCCTCACGACACAATCACAGCCGCCAACGTCGTCGAGGTTTGCAAAGTCTGGCAGTTCCAAGGTGCGAACCTGGTTTGGCGCAGAGCCACGCTCAGGGACTTGTTCCACCACGTCAGCGACCCCCAGCGCGTTGCCGGTTTTGCAAGCCAGATCGAGACGCTCCACTTTGGACCGCGTCAGGGCATTCTTGCAGATGCGAGAATCAAGACCCTCGACTTCACCAGGCTACAAAGAATCCAGATCTACGGACATAATCTCAGCTTTGCGGATGAAGACACCCTCAAGGCTCTGATCACGCCTGCCTTGAAAGTCTTCGAGGTTCTGGACGACTATGATGCCCACTTTGGTCTAGCACCAAACGATGACAACGTCTGGCTGGCTCTACTCGTCCCCGTCGCTCACCAAATCACGGAGCTTTGCTTTCTCTACTTTCAAGATGTTCACCGTGATCTGCTGCACGACTTTCTTCTTGGAGCCATCCACCTCGAACGAATCGAGATCCGATCTGACGACCTCGAAGAGATGACATATCACGACTTGATCTGTATCTTGACCTCGCCCAAACTCGACTACCTCGACCTGCCGAGAACGTTTTATATCGATACGGTGGATGTGGACTCTCTGTTCGCTCACTATGGCCCGGACTGGTCACTTCCCGCTGTGCGTGGGCTTGGGCGGTTGTCCTTCAACCGGGGCGCAGGAAGAGCTGCTGCTCGTCTTCTTCCCGTCATGCCCAACCTCACAGAACTCGGCATCGAGCTGAATGGTGAACTTTGGGACGACGTACAAGATCTTCAAGTCTTCGCAGTCATCGGTGGTCTGAAGAAGTTGGAGGAGGTGAGTATCAGAATGCAGCTCACTGATAAATGCACTATCCCCTCCTCATCCCTTCTTGAGCTCATCCGCCTGCCCAATCTCAAGACGCTGATTATTGAGATTGAATGTTACGCCGATCCGTACAGCAGCGTTGATACCACCGGCGCTAGTTGGCTAGCATTCCTGACTGGTCTTCCAAAGCTGGAATGGCTCCATTTATCCATTACCGACATCGACGTGCTCGGTTCCCAAGAAGAGATCGACGGAATCAACAAAGCTCTGTCCCGCATTGCCCGCGTCGAACTTCCTGGAATGACCTTGGTGGTGGGCGAATATGGAGTTGATCCAAGATGGGGGGACTCATGGGAGTAGATCAAAAAGGTGTCTTGACTCTGATATTTCGCGTACAGAGGCGTCTTTTATCCGCACTGCGATCCTCGGTGCCGGTGGCCTCTACATAGCAATGCAAAATTCCTTCTCTCTTGGTGTTTTCCACATGTCGTGCTAGTGCATGATCTTTCTTTCTTGCAAGCCCTTTTTCACAAAAACGCTCCCTGCAACTAAGTTTATCTTCTAGTCGTGATTGCATCATTCTTCTCTCGTCAGAGTCATGTTTACCAATAGTATCCAAAATAACACATCTCCCTGTCCTGATGGCTAGAAGCAAAAAGCATTACACATATCAACAGCCGGATGTCTCTGACACGCTTTCTCGGGGCAGAGCAGGGAAGTCGAAAATCTCATCAATCGCTGTCAAGTCTTGAGTGAGCGAAGGTTTTCACAATCTTGCAGTCTTTGCCGTCACCTGTTGACTATCACGACCCTGAGCACTCAAATCGCAGTTGGCAAAACTTTGCGCACACTCATTTTTTCCCCATCTTTCTGACAACAACACAACAATTCTCTCTCAACATCCTCATTCAGCAACCTTGGTTCACTTTTCGTTCATCAACGTCGTTGCACATTAGGTCTATCCTCGAAACACAAAACCCCAACTCCTTGGAAAAGCGCGAGCGCGCTGGCATCATCAACGACGAGGCTACCAGATCCCCAAGAAGACAAAGGTCTCCGCCGCAAGCCTTTCCAACAACGCTCTCACCCTGGCTCAAAACGATGTCAACGCCCTTAGTCCGTCCACAGAGTACGCCAAAGATTCCTCTATGGATCCCATTGGCGGCCCATCTCTATTCGTTTACTGATCCCATACCAGGCGCTCAAATCGCTGTCACAGCAAGGGCACCATGCACCACCACGTCAAGCCTCACAATGTTATGAATGACCATGGAAAGGGAAAGCTATACCTGTTCGGATGGTGTCTTGCTGAGTTCGACCACGCCGGCACCGAATACGACTTCCGCGTCGCTTCGCGTCACTTTGAGGGTTCTGAAATGCTCGTCGACTTCCAGGAGTACGACTACTCGCTCGACATGTGGTTTCTGTGTGCCATGTTTGTGAAGTGTGTCTCTTCAGCAAAGAGCTGGTCTTCCATGAAGGCAGCGATTCTGAGTAAGTCTTTTCGAAGTGGCGCAGCATGGCCATGTCCTACACCAACTACATCACTGAGCCTGCCTTGCACAGACTGGCTGAGAAGTCAAAGTGCCTCAGAGCTGTCGATCTCGGCTGTGGTACTGTCATCAACACGGAGCTTCTGATTGCCTACGTCAACAGAGCTGTCCTGACAAAACTTATTCTCGACAATGTGCCTCAGTCCCGCGCGAACGACTTGAATGTCTCCGCCACCGCCTCCAGCAACTCTTTGGCCGATCTGTCCGAGTTCTCCGCCCACATCTTCAAGACTTCCCTGGGCACGCTCTTGCACGCCACGTCGAAGCTCAAGCGGGTCAACGTCACCGTCGCCAAACACGCGGAAGAGAACATCAACGCTCTCTACCGTCCCATCGTCAAGACTCCAACGCCCTCGCTCACATCGGAGACTTGAAGCACGTCGACATCAGCATTCTGGTTGGAGGTACCATCTCTGAGATGGATCTTGTCGCCTTGGGCACCAAGCTTCCACACCTATCACTTAAATCTCTCGAGTCCGCCGAGGATGAGCAAGAAGTGGCCGCTTGGTCTGCTGTGGCAGAGTGTCCTAACCCGCCCCTCAGCGCAGCATCTTTGCCTGTCCCCGTTGATCACCAACTTTGAATCCATCTTCCAGCATTTCTCCCTCGACGAAAGACAGTTCCATCAGTCATCCCCAACGCACCGCCTCTTTCTTGGGACAGAAACCAGCAGCGACAGTAGAAACAAATCGCATCATGACACAGCTTCGACAGGAGGAAAAGATGAACACATACACACACACATCCATTGAGAACTTGCTTTGCTGCAAGCGGCTCCCTTTCTTGGCACGAAAAAGAAGATCAAACAACAAAGACAGCAGAAACCCAACATCCCTTACGACAAGAACAAAGAACGGCAGGAAGCCTTTTCGGAAAGAGGAAAGACTTTCGGCCAGACGAATGACGAATGTACTACATCTGCAGCGCATCACTATAGCGCAATTGAAAGAGAGTACCGCTATAGCAATGGCGAATTGGGAAGCGTTGATAGCTCTGGATACAGCTGCAGTAAACCAATCAAAGAGTGAAGTGCGATGGAACAGAGAAGAGGTGCGAGTCGAGGAGGGTAACCTCCACCGGACATGTGAGTTCAAGTCTGCAGGGAGATGTTTAATTCTTAGAAGAAGTATGAGAACGAAGTGAAAATCTTTATTGAAGCTCGGAAGGAGCGACGTTGTACACCCTACCACCCTCAAGCTCCGACAGTCTCATTGAGCGTCGTAATGTCATTCTTGATATTGATGTCCTTTCTTCCAGCCACAGCAAGCGCATTCAACAGCTGCACAAGCACCGGCTCCAACGAGACACCTAACGCAAGCAAGTCCAGACTGTCGTCTAGGATCGTCTCAGTCGAGCATCCCTTTGCCACTGTTCCGGCGAAAGCAGCCTTGACGAAATTGAATGCGCCGACGAACCCGATGATCTCGGTCGTTGCGTGGCCGCCGTTGGCTACAGTGGTGAAGTGGACGGAAGCGCCATCAGCACACCAATCCGAGTACAATGTTGAAGCATTGGCGTAAGGAATGATCTCATCATTGGTCGCGTGGAAGAGATAGACCGGAGCTTTGGGCGTCTCATCAGGGTTGACACCCATGACAGTCTTCTCCAAGATGCTCGCAATAGTCGGTTCGAAGAAGACTTTGTTACCGAGGGTCTGGAAATCGGTGCTTTGGATCTGGCCGAAAGCAAAGGTGAAGAGGTTCTCGACACCGCAGATCTGCTCGGCGACTTTGAGGGTGTTCTTGCCTTTGGCGGTGGCGATGCGGTTGATGACTGGATCGAGTTGAGCGCCGTAGGCGGAGTCTGCTCCAAGACCGACAAGAGCTTGAGGCAGGAATCCGGCAAAGAGAGTGCCGTCGATGAAGACAGCTGTTCCGGTAAGGTTGGCAGGTGTGCCACCTTGAGCCCAGCCTAGGACGTTGAGTTCAGGAGCGTAGCTGGAGAGAAGAGAAGCTGCCCAGCCAGTCGCAATTGCACCACCAGAGTATCCATATCCGACAATCTTGGGAGCAGAAGTTGTGAGACCAAGAGTGGTCTTGAAGTTGGCAATAGCACGCATGCTATCAAGAACGCCCATACCAGCGAGACGGCCAGCACCGAACGCAGCATCAGGACCCTCATAGTCTGGGGATTGTACAATGTATCCTTCCAGAAGGTAAGCCTGAAGCAGGAAGAACTCGACCGAGGAGATGAGATCGATTTGGGGAGCAAACAGCTGGTAGTTGTAGCTAGGATCACAAGCACCGGTTGCTGCAGAACCGTCGTAGGCAGTGTGGAAGCTGACAAAGCTGTCGGTCTTGGGGTTGAGAGGCTTGAAGACAGTGGTTGCCGAAGAGATCGCGGTACCGTTGATGGCAGTGGTGCGATACAGCAGCTGCCATGCTTGTACTGCATCAGGGATCAGACCAAGATATGCTGTCGCGACTCTGCGGGAGCGAAGAATTGTTCCAGGAGCCTTGCTCTCGTAGCCAGCAGGAGCAGTATAGAAGGGGTCATACTGGGGAAGGATCGCGGCCAAGGTGAATGGCAACAGCAGAGCCCAGACAGCGAGAGAGGGGAGCATGTCCCTGGCAGAGGACAACATGATGAGAGACGAGAGCGACTGAAGGATATGATGAAGATGAGAAAGGCAGAGGGAAGGGTGAAGCCGATATACTGAGCCTGAATTCAGGGCAGCGATTGCCAATACTCACCTAGTTCTTCCGGTAGTCCATTTGGAGATATGTCTAGCGGATGCCTCCACTTAGGAATACTGTACCTACTGCAGGAGCCGGCATCTGATCATGTGCATGGTGCTGTTCGCCGATGAAGAAGACATGATTTGTCGAGTACGTCCGTACGAAACATGGAGTCTTGCAGATCATCTCGTCTGTTGATGGAGTGAATTGGAAAAAGTCTTCTGGTACCTGGCGGAGCCTCGGTAGGCGCAGCCCCTTCCATGTAAAGTTCAACGGCCGGCATGACGGAAGAACCGTTGCGATGGCACGTGTGTACGCCATCGAAACCTAAAAGACAGAGTTGTTCAGGGCTGAAGTTTGGACGAACAACTTGAGAACAATCGCACGGCGTTTGTGTCCTGCGACGAGATCATGTAACATCATTTGCATGGGTTGTTCATAAGCATAGATGTTGTAGGTACAGTTGTAGATGTATAATCAAGAAGCGAATGTGCATGAGCCGAGGAGATCGCGATGATCAACGTGGGGTTGCGGAGGATCTGCAGTCCGCAGATCAACAAGCGAGTCCGCATGAGTCAAGCGACCACTCAAGGAGTTAAGGCTCCTCGGGGTATGCTCCTTCTTCGGGAATATCTCTCTCCGGGCCTGACATCGCCCCTCACGAAGGCTTCTTCGACAGGCTCTGGGCGAAGTCGATTAGTGTCTGCGGTGCATTATATCTTGGCATATGCAGCTCGACGAACTGTCAAATCGTTAGTCTTGCGCCGTCGACAGCAGTGGCTTTTCGGACTCACATGCAAACCCTTCCCTTCCGAAAACTCCTCATCTGCCAAAAGTTCCTCAAGTTCCGAGCGAGTGCTGACTTTGTACGACTTGACACGATGTTGGGAGACCTCCTCCTCTGGCGTGAAGACCTCGGCAATTTTGCTGTATCTCCATTTGCTGATATCGTTGTACTTGGCCTTCATGCCATGCACCCAGCGCTCGATCTCGTATCCGTCATTCTCAATCAAGAAGATCGTGCAGTCCAAGTCTTGTCTGATGATGGTTGACAGCTCTTGAGCGGTGAGTTGGAACGAGCCTGCAGCTTGTCAATACGGTGCTCAAACAGACACAGCGTTCATAAACCCACCATCGCCTTCGAAACAGACCGTCCTCCGACCTCCGCCGGACGTCTTCATAGCCAACGCCGCACCTTGAGCTGCTCCGAGACCATAGCCTATTGACGACCACAAGGTCTGGTTGATGGCTTGTACACCTGCTGGGAACTTGGTCTCCCAGATACCGACGAACGATGTACCAGTCTCGGTAATGACTACATCTCCCGTCCTCAACCAAGAAGAGATGCGTGGCCATAGCCAGGCGTGAGTGACGTCTTGCGTCGCCGCCTCGCCGTTGGTAAGCTCGACGTTCTTGCGAACAGGCATGTCAACCTTCTCCATCTGCATTTTTGAGGGATCCACCTCGCGGACAAGTCTCTCCAGCAGCCACTTCATGTAGACATTCTCGAACTTGGCGCAGTCCATGACGACGTGGTCGAAGTGCAAATCCACAGAAGTCAGTCGACCGATGCGATACGAGAAGCCGAAGCTGTTGACGTCTGATTTGACGTTTCCGATGGTGATGACGCAGTCGCTCTCTTCGATTCTGGTGCGGACACTTTCTTCTGAGCCTTTACCAATGTATATGCCCGCATAGTTTGGCGACTCCTCGTTGGCGACACCTTTACCCATGGGAGTGATGAATGTCGGGAGTCCAGTCTTGCGGGCGAACTCCTCTGTCAAATCTTCAACCTATATTCATATTAGCCACCTGGTAAGCAAAGGCGGGCAGGTCACGTACACGGTGGCGTTGAGCACCAGCATCGAGCAGAAGTGTCGGTCTCTTTGCTGCATACAGCTTCCTCAGGATGATCTCGGTCGCCAGGTTCTCAGTCTCTCTGTCGCTTTGTGGTGGCTTGGCGTCAACTGGAGTGTCTAACAGCTTCGCGTCCACCTCTTCCATGACCATATCGGCAGGCAGTTGGATATATACAGGTCTGCTGTTGACGTAGCATGCTTGCAAGACGCGATCAATCTCGGCCGGTGCTGTCGCAGGGTCCATGAGGTTGGTCTGGGCGATTGTGATCGGTTTGGACATGTCGGCAAAGACATTGAAGTCGCCATTCCCGAGCTGGACAGTTGTCAGAAGCCTGCCATAGTGATCGAGTCATCTCCAAAGTCATACTGTATGGTGCAAGAGCATGCCACTCTTCTGTGCCGCTCTTTTCGGCGTTCCGACAATGTGGACGACAGGACAGAACTCGGCGAAGGAACCAGCAATGGCATTGAGACAAGACAACTCGCCGACTCCAAAGGTCGTCACCAAAGCTCCCATGCCCATCAGTCTCCCGTAGGCATCAGCGGCGTATCCTTTGATTCAATCAGCCATCGAGTCCCAGTGTGAGAGCGACGGGACCAACCAGCATTCAGTTCGTTGCAGTTGCCGACCCAGTTAAGACCACATGGCTCGACATAATCAAGCGCGACAAGATTGAAATCTCCAGGTACACCGTGAAGGTCCTTGACACCCAGCTGATTGAGTCTGGTGAAGAGATACTCGGCAACGTTGACAGTCTTGTTACTCATGTTGCTGTTCAGGGTGCAGAATTGGTGGTGGAACTGGGACTGGATGTGTCGTAGCTTATCATTGCTTGCGGCTCATCCGGCAATGTGTGATGCTGGTGGAGAGGGGAAGAGGTCATTGTTGTCGTGGTCCGTTGAAGATGACGGTTGACGAGCCGATCGTCAGGTCAGACTTCGGTGGAAGGAGCGATTGAGGGCGGCTTCACACCGTCTTGGCTGCCGGAACACGGCCCGCCTTCGAAGAAATCTCGCGGGGTTGCAACAACCAAAACCGGTGATGAATCGGTCTTGATCACGATTGCTCATTAGGCTGGGAACTCTGGGAGTAGCTCGCAGACATCAAGACTCGAACGTATTCGCAAATGTTGGCCAGAAACCCGGCTTCCTCTCTTTCGCCTCGTATGTATTGATGCCTTCTTGCAAGAGCTTGCTCCAAGCTATGCTAGACCATCATTGCAACTCTGCCTCTTCACCACTTCCGCCATGTCGTTCGTTTCACCTCTATCGCGCAAGGTAGGCATTGAGTTGAAGTGCATCCATCTGACGTTTGGCGGGATCGAATGCACGTTCGGCGTGTTGCCACTCTCAAGCAACTCCAGCGTCTGTCGCGCCGTCCTCGACGACCTCGAGCGCGAGCTGCTCAACAGCATAGATGGAGAAGTGGGCGCAAGGATGACTCGCCCACTCACCGATTCTCTTTCATATTCATGTCCTCTTCTTTTCGTGCCTTCCTTCTCTTTCCTCGTTGCGCATGTTGAACAGCGTTGGCCCTGCACTTCAGTGTGCGCCCGCTTTGTGACTCCGGGTCTGGGAAAGTCGCGACGGAAAGGGAACTCGGCGGCGTCATCGTCAATTTCGAGGGCATGATATGAACGGATATGGAAGGTGCGATGGAAAGTTGCTGCCGCTTCCTGTCTGGTTCGAATCGTCGGAGGAAGTTGCGACGGTCGAGATTTGCGGATCGCTTTTGTTGCCTCGACAACGTCGCGAATTCGACCTTGATGGCAACAGCCATGAGGCTTCGACTTGACATACCTTCCTTCTACATAGCCATAGTCTGCTGGATCTATACGGGCGATGATTGATGTCTTCAGCAGAACAGCTTGCCGGGCAACTCATTGTCATAGGTTTTTACAAGAAGAACCACAACTGTCGCCTGATTGTTGCTCAAGCTTCGCTGCAAACATCTTTTCTCTGCTTGAAGTCGCTCTAGCATCCTCCCACGCTCGTCGCAAAGTCCAATGTCTTCATGGTATGCATTTGATGCCCCGAAGATATCCATCAACTAATTTTGAATCTGCGACCTCCGTCGTGGGCCTCCCCGTCGACACATGGTGCATGGAAAAGGTCGTCGCTGGTCTCACCCTGACCCGGCTTTCACTCTCACCGCCTCCGTTCTGCTACTGCCAAGCACATTCCGGCCGAGAGAATTCTTCAACACGTCCAAAGCTTCAACAGCTTCGACCTCCTGAAGCTTGGTATGAGAGGCAGTGCTCACCAACTGAGGTCAAGTCTGGCGATGCACGTATGTGTCGGCCAAATTCGCGGTCGTTGCATGCTCCCCGACGTCGGGTAGCCCGTATCGTTGCCTGCGCCCTACCAATTTCGTTCCTGTGAGCTTACAAACTGGCGATGATGGCCTCACGTCTGCCTGATCGAGACGCTACGTTGAAGGCTCCCTTGTGACTAATGACAGACTTCTCCTCGAGCCATCATAAGTATCAAAGCGAAGCCCGCCACTGCCTATTGGATTTGGATTCTCTACAACTGACTCAATCATGACTGAAACAACCTCTCTGGAGCAATCGCTGGAAGATCTCCACCTTCAAGCAGACCAGAAGAAAGATGAAAAGATATGCAAAACTTGTGCAAAGTGAGTCGTAGTCGCTGGCGGTATAATCACTGATGGCTCCATAATCTTACTGATTGTTGCGAAAGGCCACATCTTTGGGGCGTCAAGTCTTGCACTTTGAGCCCTTCACCTCTGCTCGAATATGCCGGCAATTTGCCAGAGATCTGGATGAACATCATCGCCCAAGCCGATGCTAGGACGTTACGTGATTTGGTACGAGTCAACAAAGCCTGGTTCCACGAAGCCGTCCGTCACCGCTGGCACAGTCCGGCTGCGGATGCATTGCGCTTCAAGCGCATGCCGAAGAAAGGCTTCAAGGGGCCTGAACCTGACAGAGTCGACTTCTATGCAGGGCTCATACGCCACCTTCGGTATACGATCGATACAGATAACGACAACCAAAGCAAAGGCTACGTCCGCTTGAGGAAGAGCAGAGCCATCCCCAATCTCCCAAATCTTCGCAGCGTCGAGTTTGACTACTTGTCCCTACGCGACAAATGCAAAACACAACTGCAGGCCATTTTCCAGCCAACGCTGAAACACGTCATTGTCAACGACGCTCGACCTGATAATGGTTCATGGTTCGACATCATGACGGAAGGATGCCCGCTTCTGGAATCAATCAGTCTTGGAGAAGATCTCCGAATCAGTCAGGAACAATTTCACTACTTCGTCTGTCGCATGACTTACCTACACACCATCAAATTCGAGCGCGGGAACGAGCATCTCATTATCGATCACATCAGTTCCACCTTGAAAAGCTTGAAGGTCGGGCACCTATGGATCACAGAGTGGCGCGCTTGGGATAAGCTGTCTGCGATGCATGCTCTGGAATACCTGGACATCACTGTCGACAGCTGGCCAGTCACGAGCGAGGAGTTCATGAAACTCGAAGGACTGAAACGCCTCAAGCATCTCCACATGTGGTCTGCCGGTGGTCCTGGAAGGACTGATTGCGAGGTGACTGCTGTCGAGTTGATCTCGTTCATCAAAGAAATGCCAGCGCTGAGAGACTTCCGCCTCTGGCTTTACTTTTACTTCTTCGACCACGAGAGGGCTGTCAAGGACACATATGACATACCGGGAATGTACCCGCAATTCGATTGCACAGAAACTCGCGAAATCTATCTCGAGTATCTTGAAAAGATCGCGGAGTTCGAGACCAGAGCGAAGGAGATGAAGATTGCTGCCGAAATTTCTAGAAAGCCCGGCTGCTCGAACAGTCATGATGAGCCAGCGGACGACTGACAGAGATATTACTGAATGTTGTATGAAAAGGTGGACAAGAACTTGACTGAAGTAGGCGGAGATGTTGGTGCAAGAGAAACCGGGGGAAATCAGGATAAAATTGTCGACAAGACATGCAGATTGTTTGTGGGCCAAACTGACGGACGCAGAGCATCTCATACCGTTACTGGATGAAGACACAAGTCTCTCGAAATTAACGAGGTAGCGAGCGATCTGTGCTTCGACGCGGAGAAGCTGTGAAAAGTAGTCGCCATGTGAAATTTGGTGAGTCGGAGGATTGGACTCGTCGGATATGTCTTGGCATCTGAACGAGTCATCTCATCTTTGCATCGCAACAAGCCTTCACTTTCTTGCGCAATCTTATCTCTCTGCCCCTTCCATCATCGACTCTCTTTTTATCCATCGCCTCGCGCATCGACATTTGTCCAACCCCGACACAGCGCGTCGGTTCCTTAACATCTCCCCCTTTTCTTTCTAATGCACTCCCACCTCTGCCCGGTCTGACTCATCTCACTTGTGAGCCATCTTCTCTGAGCAGAAGAAACGCTGATATCCTGGCCTCTATCTTCGTGCCCACCCTCAAGCGTCTAGACATTGGCGATGGTCTTGCATATGAAAACAACAATCCCGACGAGGCTCAGTCACCTGGTGTCTCCTGGTTCCGCATTATGAGCAGCAAGTGCAAGCGTCTGACCTCAATCACCATCGGAGCGAATTCGCGCATCAGATCAGCAGAGTTCGAACACTTCTTGGAGAGCGCAGCACACCTCAAGTACGTCAAGCTCGGTCCCGGCCACGAGCACCTTCTCATCGACCGACTTGTGCCTTTCCTCAAAAGCACTGAGGTTCACATCAGCGATTGGGATGCTCGTACGAATAACAACATCTATGAACAATTACCCAAGATGCGCGCTCTCGAGTGTGTCAGAATCACTCTCACAAATTGTTGTCTCACTGGCAGAGACCTCCTTCGTCTCAAGGTCCTGAGTCACTTCAAGCGCTTCGAGGTCGTTTCTGGCTGCAAATTCTATGGTCCCAGCTGCACTGCCGCAGTCGAAGAGGTCGCCGAATCTGTAGAGGCGATGCCCAACCTCGAGGTCTTCGATATCCACGTCCCTTGTGATTTCGTGAATGAGGTGGCGGAGCTTCATGGAGAAGACTGGGTTGACGATCAATCTTTCACCTATTTCCCGGCCAACGCATGCCGTCAGCAATACCTCGACTATCTGCACAGTTTGATGCAAGACAAGCTTGACATCGCTCTCGCTACGTTCGAGCATCTTCCATTCTGCCTTCACCTTGACGTCTGAGTCTTGGGGAGCATGCGCGTATCACTATCACAATCACAAGCGGCTGCTACCTTTATGCCTATCATCATTCACCACCTATCATCTCGATTCGTTCCTGACCATCACCACGAAGCCCTATTAGATCGAATACGAAACTGTTTGCTCCCCCGAGAGCAAGCCTACCCGCTCCCGTTAGCAACAAAACGTTTTTTGGTGTCCAGAACAGCCATCAACACTCCATCTGACCGCCTTTCCACCCCGAACCCTCCGCCTTTGTCTACCGTCGGCGCCCTGGTCACTTGGTTCGGCTTCTCCAAGTTCGCTAGCACCTTGCGTCACACTCGCTCACAATGACTCCCGCGTGGCTCACAGCATAACGCCATCCATATTGGTCTGTTCTGCTCATTAACGCGCCGTCTGCATCCTACAGCCCTATGCTCGGAAGAGCAGTACTTCAGTACACGAACAACGCAAAATCGCACAACCATCGCGCATGAGCCTTTTCTTAAATCCTTGCCTTCTTCGGTCACCGGCTTAGCTATTCGCTTGCTTCTCATACACATACAATGGTTTCCCTTAGCTAGTCTTTCCATGGTGTTCTTTGCGTAGTAATCATTGGACCTTTCTGCCCTCCTTTTCCAGGTTTTGCATTATACGTTTGACCGACTCTTCCTGGTCAATTGAGCGCTCTTAGATGTGTTTCTCTCCGCATCATCGTCATCGCATCAACGTAGAACCGCAAGAACCCCTTCACGTACATAGCTAAGTCCAACACCTTTTTCTTTTGCACATCCTTTGGTTTCCTTTCGACAGGTTTTACATCACTTGTGCAAAGATCCGTCATGAGATCTGTCTCATTCCTCCACTTTGATGGCATAAATCCCTTGTACGTGCGCCACGCTGTCTACGTACTTCAGGTGGACATCCCGCGATAGGGTCTAGGGCGTGGAGAAAGGCGTGGTTCAACGGCCCGGCGTATGCGGAGCCAACGCCGGCAATCACTGGTGCACTGTTCTATTCCGGCAATAAGATTTCCGCGAAGAACGCGTGTATGTGCTGTAGATTCAGTAGATCTGATGATGTGTTGGTGATATCTTCGACAGGGTCACGGCAGATGTGCATAGTCTTGTAATCGGGATATCACTGCATCATTGATGAGAGGCAAGGAACATCTTCTACGACTATGCAGGCTACAACAACGCTGATTGACAACTCGGAACTCCACGCGGCAGAGGCTACATTCGGAAGAGGAACCACCATCTCCGCGTCCGAACAAAGTCTCGGTACAGTAAGAGTCCGGGAGCCGGAACGTGTCATGCTATGGCGCTTGAGCTAGCCACCTACAAACGTTGTCGCGGTTGACGGAATCTACAGACGTTTTCCAGTCTCACCGTTTAGACTTTGCGATCAACATTCGACGCCGAAGTTTCTTCCAACGGTTTCGCATTCGCTGTTGAACAAGGCAAGTCTTTGTCCGAAGAGTAGTACTCTAGAAAAATTGCGAAGAAACATGTCGCGTCTCAGTAGACATAGGTATCAATCTACGACCAAATTTTTGCAAGCGACCAGGTTCACCTCTCTTGACTAAACATATCTTGACTTTGTCTACTTTGTCACAAGATATCTCGCTCGCTATCAAGAGCTGAGATGGCCAAGGACAAGAGGTATGAACAAGCTTTTGACAAGCAAGACAAGCACTGGCAAACTATATAGCCGAACTCCAACGATCAGCAATTGGTTCTCGAACCAGACTGTTGGGCCGATGCGAGCGTCATGATGTGGTCTTACTCATGCCTCCCGAAGGAACGCCTGGAGATTCAACCCACCAACATACCGCTCTGGAACAACCAATGTAGTAGTCTCGTCGGTCATTACTTGCTATAGCTTGTACATCGCCCAACGGAAAGTAGGTCGTTGCTTGAACTAATCTTTCCAGACGTTTTACTTTTCATCTGTCGAAGTATGGAACTGTGGGACTTTCCAAATAGCGGCAGCACCACAAGACAGATGGTCACCCACGACACCAATACCCCTGCAACGCACAATTTTTCTCTCCCTCGACAATGAATTCCCAAATTTTCCAAACGCAGCTCTCACATCCTCAATCTCCTGAGCCAACAACCACCATGAACGCATATCGAAGAGGGAACTGGACGCCACAAGAGGACGACCTGATGCTCAAACTATTAGCAACACACGCCCCTTGCGAATGGAACAAAATCTCCGATCTGATGCAAACCCGGAGCCCGAAACAATGCTCTGAGCGATGGACCCAACACCTGCGACAAGATCTCGACCACAGCGCCTTCACGAGATACGAATGCTGGGCCATTCAAAACCTGGTGGCTCAATATGGGACTTCCTGGGCATTGATAGCTCAACATCTTCCCCACAGAAGTGAGAGGAAGATCAAAAATTGGTGGTATAATCTTCAGCAGAGGCAGAAGAGGAAGTTGAAGCGTGAGGAGGGGGAATTGAAGGCGGTGCGGAGATTACATGCTTTTGCATTCAATCGTGAACCATCTCCTGCTGTTGCGGAAGCAAGTCTGCAGCCTTCTGAGACTTTTGTCATCCCCACAACAATGATGAGCCCAATATCTCTACGCATATCCTCGCAACAGGCCGACAGTTCGGAAGTGTACTCACCACTTGCCACCGAGTACACCCTCGACGTCGCAACAAAGACGCTTGAACCTGCTCAGACATCTCAGAACCCAAACAGTGGACTGCCGTCGCCGATATCTCCTCCGAAACATCACTTCCAACGCCAAACGCCGCAGCACCAAGAAGAATCTTCCACAGGAACCGACACTAGGCTTCCATCACCAAAACCACATCCCCTGGATCAATATCGACAATGGATCGCCGAGTATCAGCAAGAAATACTTCGGATTCACCATCATCACACTTTTGTCTCGCCCGTGGAGCAGCAGAAGAGGGTTCTCGAATGGCAGAAGAGCGTCAATGATAGTATGGCACAGCCTGAAGCCTTAGCCGAGGTACAACCACGATGTCCAAGGGCTACAGTACGTTCGGCGTGGACGCGTTCTCAAATGCTTTAAGGTGGAGGACTTGGACAGCGAGATATGGCTGAGATATAGTTTGACTCAATGAGCACTGCGGACGTAACCATTACAGGGAGGGATATCTACCAATTCATTCTCTCGTTCATTTTGTATCAGCTAGGCTCGAAAGCTGACCTTCTGTTGCTGCTCATCACAGTCGTGATCGAACAAGCAATCAAACAAAGTCATTCGGAGAGCACTCAGATCTGTAGAAATTCAGACACCATAATACAGCTATGCTCCTGCCGCGACTAGTGAGTAACAGTATTATGCCGACAGATTGAGACGGAAGGAGGAAACGGGCACATGATCTCCCGCGAGTCGTGGTTCAACTCTCTCACCGAAAAGCAACTGTTCGCTTGGCATGGTCGCAATCTGAGGCATGGAAAACGTTCGTTGAACCTCTGGAAAACGTGCTCCAGGAAACCCCATGGCAGATAGGACCATTCCTTGTTAAGAAACATGCCCTACTTCACGTCCAGATTTGGTTGTAGCATGCAAAGTTTAACCCTCGCTTCTCCCGGAAATGATGCTTGTCGGGTGATGTCGGATGCAGACATGCTAACCTCGTTCAGCCAGATTTAGCTTACTGCTCGCAGATGAGTATTAGAAGCACAAACTGTCGCAGACGCCCACTTCTGCTGAAAGTATGCTTGTACTAGTAGACACCATACCGCACAGGTTCAAGAAACCATTCTGAGCGGGGAACCTTAGGATTTCCATTGCGATCAAGCATGCAGCAACATTAACAGGAGAGTGAGCCGCAAAGACATTACAAACATTATTTTGGAAGTCACTAGACTACCATTGGCTCATCATTATTCTGGATGCAGGCAGTAGAGCAGATGAAGCGATATCGATGCAAATCCAGAACGTTCTTGTTGATTAGTGTAGTCTTGGAGCGAACTAGACACATTTCTCATTGTTGCGACATGAAGCAGGATAAGTGAAATGGCCAGATTAAACCTTGTAAAGCCAAAGGCACGATCATATTCAGATTCGAGCCGGACTTAAGACCCATTCGATTCACGAGAGAAACCACCCGAAAGATTGCCGACATAGACGCTTCAGTATCTAAAGTTGCGAACATGTCATTTCAATGTCAGACAGCCAAGAGTCGAACTTTGTTGAAGCTTCGACAGAGTGGATGCCAGATTATGAACCTTGTATTTATCTGCACTGCTGTCATCCTAGATGTCAACGGAAGATTGAAGCTTACAGATACGAGCATGCCACAACTGTTATAAGAGCCCTTCACATTCGTCAAGATTCACGCAGCCACACCGTGACATTGCTATACACCAGACTGGACTCAGCTCTACATCCATACTTACATCATCGTTATATTCCGCCGACATGCCTTGGATCCGCAAAGGTCCATGGGACCCCGAAGAAGACAAGCTCCTTCTACAGATTGTGGCCGAGAATGGACTTAATAATTGGGGAAGAGTCTCTCATCTCGTACAGACAAGAACGCCAAAGCAGTGCACCGAGCGATACACCCAGCATTTGAAAGGGGGGCTCGACCACAGCGCGTTGACTGAGCACGAGTGCAATATGGTCGAAAGCCTAGTAGCACACCACGGCACCTGTTGGGCTCATATTTCCACCTATCTCAGAAATCGAAGCGCAAGCAAAATCAAGAACTGGTGGTACAACACGCGTTCCAGGCGGCAACAAGGATCTCAAGCCCGCAAACCTGGATCGGGTTATTGGATGGGCCAATCCACGGCTTTGAAAGATTGTCAGACGCCTTATGTCGCTATAACGACAGTGGGACAACCTTGCGATGCTGCAATATCTCTTGATCAGGATCCAACGCAGCTATACCAATCGCACCAGTTTGTTGTACCATACATCGACCAATCGCCCGTAATGCTTTCGACATAGCTACCTGCATCTCTGCTTTTGCCTGGACCTGATCACGCAGACCAGATCATGGAGACCAGGCGGAATCGCACCATGATTGCCACTTCCAAGCGACCATCAGTTTCAAATCCCATCTGCCATGCTCGTCAAGCGCCGCATCAACTTTCCGTAACGTTACAGCCACCTCCAGACATTGGGATACTTTCCTTTGCTCCACCGCTCTATACGCCGGGCAATCACCTCGACACGGTACAGTTCTTGT
Source organism: Aureobasidium leucospermi (assembly GCA_019775405.1). Classification (NCBI taxonomy): domain Eukaryota; kingdom Fungi; phylum Ascomycota; class Dothideomycetes; order Dothideales; family Saccotheciaceae; genus Aureobasidium; species Aureobasidium leucospermi. The sequence goes on along the minus strand of JACWFU010000044.1, from coordinate 28,547 downwards.
TACACCACCATTCGGACGGCGAATCAGTATATATTATGCCGAACGACACGAGGCTCATGATCGAGGCACATGATGCTAAGGCTAACATGGAAGTGGTATTGTCCTAGTGAAGTAAGGAAGTTTTGATCGAGAAGGTGTCTCTACTACGCATATAGGGGGGAACGAGAAAAGCTTTCTGGGCAGCCCACTCTGAGAACGTCAAAGGCTGCAACCATTCCTTATCTCGTTTGCTCACAAGAACAAGGGCGACCCAAGGAAAAGTCACGAACAAGGCCGCAGCCAAAGCAGACAATAGGACAAACGCAAAGAGAGATGATCAGCCCAGAACATGATCGACTCTGCCTCATGCATCAGAGCTCTAGATCTGCTCCAATTTTGGACATCGGATCTACCACTTCATTCATGACCGAAATCCACCAGCATATATATCTGTTGTGCCAAATTCCGCTATCTGAAGCTTATGCTACATAACCTCAAAAAGCTGGCTCATAACATCCATTAGCTGTTTCTCAACATCTTGATTGAAAACACAAATCGTGTCCTCATCCATCAAAGCCCTATCAGCCATGCTTCCGATAAAAAGTGCATCATCCCTCACCTCAAAATCGACGAATAGATTATGTCGTGGCAGTGCAGACAGATCTAGACCGTCGACTGCGGTTCTACCTGCGATGACACGTTCACTAGAAAACTCGGTCGGCGCGCCGAAGAACCAGGGCTGTAAAAGTGCTTGCTCTAGAGAATCATCTCTAGATCCATGCATCAGCAAGTTGATATGCGTGTTGAATAGGAGCATTGACGCCGAGGGGTTTTGCGCTTTGCAAGCACTCATAGGATGACTTTGCTCGAAAGGAATGCGAGAGATAAGTGACGCTTTGATGGTATCCAAGCAAGTTGCAACCGTATTTGTTAGCACGTCGCGCAGACCAAAGGGTAAGCAATTGACACGTGGAAAATCGTCTTGGTTGTCGGTGGTGGATCTTCCTGCATGATAGAGACCAAATATTGGACTTGCTGTTGCTGTACGTGTTGCGATGACGCGCGCGAAAGCTACAAGTATGAGATGTTGGACAGAATAACCGTGGGCGTTCCATATGTGCTGCAGTATCTGCTGGTCCACGTCCGCCATCTGTGAAAGGCTGAAACTCTGACGGCGGTCCAGAGGGTCGTCGTTTGTACAGCCGAGTATGGTGGGCTCGCATCCTAGCAAAGCCTCTCGCCAAAATGTCTGTTCTGCGGGTGCAATTTCTTGACCTCGCATTGTTGGATTCGGCAGTGGAGAGATTCCACTGTCTATGGGGGGCTGCGGATCATGTTCGTAGAACTTGGTCAGACTTTCGATCAAACGAGGCATAGTCCATGCGTCATACAGACTGTGATGGATGTAGAACATGAGCGCATCTCCATCTCCCGCTTTGATCAAGAGGAGTCGCACCGGTGGAGAGAACAAGTCGCTTGCAGATTTCGCCATACTACGTGCATGACTCTTGACGGCTGAGAGAAGAGATTGCTGCTCTTCGTGAATGCTGAAATTGCCCTCTTCAAATGCAGTAGGATTCATGACAACTTGAAGAACCTCATGCGCCTCGACGGAGACGAAAGAGGTTCTCAGAATGGGATATCTGGTTTGGAGGTGAAACCAAGCGCGCTGCATTCGCTGTGCGTCAAGTCGTTCTCTCGAACGAAGTGTCCATCCGGGTTCGTAGAGAGTACGTCCCGAATTCAGCCAGTGTCTGATATAATGCTCCTGTCCTGGTGTGCACGGGAGAATGTCTTGCACAGCACACACTTCCACTCCGAGGATGTCGATCGCGCGTCGTTGCTGCTCGGCAGAGATGCCCCTTCGCAACTGCGTCTTCGGCACCGGCGTGTCATTGCGCCTGGCGTTTTCCCCGACAGCTTCGCATATACTGCCTGCTGTTCCTCCGCGAAGCAAGTCATAAGAACTGAGTTTTAGCGCGGCTTTGCGACAAAGCGAGACCACATGGATTGCCGCAGTGGAGTCTATACCAATGGAATGTATGCTTGTTCGGGTTGTGATGGATTCGGCGGGCACGTGAGATACCTCTGCAAGGATATTCCGGATCGTGTCGAAATACTTTTCCAGGTCCATCGCGTTGTGGAGTTGTTCGCTAGCGGTTGTGTGATCGAATCTGCTTGGCAAGTCGCGGAGTCGCGTCGGATGAGCGATGGCGAATCTCATTGGATAATCTGCTATGTCTTTCATCGCTTCTCCAAACACAGTAATGAGATGTTCGAGGTCTTGTCGAGAGTAAAAGGAGATTAACCGAACAGCAAAACTGCCACCGTTTTCTTTGACTTCGAAGTTCAGACTGTATTCAGAGGAGATTGGAGCTCCGTCCATCTCTAACGGCGTTCCGAGTACCCTCACGTCATACGGACCAGGATCTTGTGCCTTGGAATAGACGAAAATGCTGTCAATCAGGGTTCCATCTCCTGCCTTTTGAGATCTCCAGGCTCTTTGTACGTCCGCCAGAGGTGCTTGTTGAAAAGGTATCGAATCCATGTGCAGCCGTGCTATGTTTTGGACACAGTCTTTGTTCGTTGCAAGGTCGTCATCTATTCTGACTCGCACAGGTATCGTGTTGAACACGGGTCCGATTGCGTCACCTTCCTCTTCATTCTCACTGTGCCTCGCAGCTATCACACTGCCAAAGACGACGTCTCGAACACCATACAAACACGCCAGAGCCTTTCCGAAGGCAGCTACGCACAAGTCTCTGGTGCTGAATCCAGCGTGAGTGTGTTTGGTCTTGATTGGGGCGGAACCATTGTCGAGTCGTCGTTGCAGCAAGGTCGATGTGTCAGACCGGTGTGGAAATGACACGTTGTATCCCTCTAGCTGACTTGCCCAGAAATCGACTGAGAGGTGTGCCTTCTCGTTGATTCTTCGAGCAGCCAGGTAAAATGGTGTGACTGGTGTGATCGGGATTTGTGTGTACTTCATTACCAGGCGTTGCCATATCATGTCAATGGAGAGGCCGTCGTACAGACTATGATGAAGAGAAAGTATCATGACGGGATTTTGCTGCGGGTTCAACACCGTGAAACTGTGCGGCGGTGCCGATTTGCAGAGGAGCTCGAAGGTACGCCGGTCGTCAGAGAGATCGTGCCAGTAGGCTTTTGCATCTGGCACACACAGTGCGCGCCAGTCCAAAGTCGAGCGCTCGTGTACAACAGCTTCCCACGCTTTATTAACCTGGCGAAACGACGTTCGCAGGATGTCCAGCTCGGAGACGACGGCTGCCCAAGCACACCGCAACAGTTCTGGATCGATGTGTTTGTGCAGCTGGATGGCATGATGGTGAATGTATAGGGCACCGTCAGAAGCAAGACACTGCGTAAGCATCCCTGACTGCAGGGGAGTGCAAACATAATTGATTGACCCTGCTCTGACTTGGTGCGTAGATGCAGAAGAAGTGAAGGTGGAGAGCTTGCTTGCTTGTATGTTCCGGACCGTTTTCCTGTCTTTGGAACTAGCAATCGACTGCCTAGATTTCAAGTGTCTCGACAAGGATCCAATGCAATCATAACGCACAACATCCGATGAAGAGACAGCGAAGCCTTGCGAGCGCAGATGTCTCGCGAATCTCACGGCGACCACAGAGTCGATTCCCATGTACATGAATGGAGTATTTTTCTGCACTTGTTCCGTCGACATAGATACAAATTGCGAGATGCATCTCTTGAGATCGGTCTCGCACGGTGACCAGTGATTCTCGTCGAAAGTTTCATCATGATTTCTCTGAAGCTGAGGTCCAGAGAGCCCAAAAACGCTAACTGTGGTCTGCGGATCACCCAGTAAAGTATCGACCAGAATCTCGATCCGTTCAAGCAACAAAGTCGCATCTTCCATCGAAAAATTCTCTTTACCAAAGCTCATGCGGATGATAAGCCTGTCATCCCTATCCTCAGCTCTGACTTCCATGGAAAGAGGATTGTTGATTGTGCTCTCGTAACCAATTACTTTGAATGCCTTTGAGTCCAAGTTGGTAAGCATTTCACCGCGCATGAATGAGAACAGGCAGTTGTAGAGCGGGCGGCTGGCATCAACCCAGGTTTGTATGTCTCGAGCAGATATATGTTGGTATTCCAGAGAGACAGAATTGGCCTTCTGATGGTGTATCAGGAGTTCACGGATGGTCTGCTCAGCCTGGGTGATTTGCACGCGAGAGGGTATTGTAGTAATACAAGGAGCCATGATCTGATCAACTCCAGATACGGGCACTGTGCGACCAGATAGTACAGAGCCGAAGATGACATCGTTGGTCTTGAGGATCTGAGCAAGAGCAAGGCCAAAAGCGCACTGCATGACTGTGGCTAACGTGCACTTGGCCGCGATTGCGCCTCGGTCAAGATCAGACAGCTTGCGCTTTAAGGTTCTTTCTGCGACTGGAGCTGCGATAATTCGTTCCGTGCCACTTTCCAACAGAGAACATCGTTCCCAGCCGCGCAATACCTTCTGCCAGTGGTCTCGCGCTCGTCCTTTGTCCACACCGAGGACGTAATCAACGAAATTCGCATAAGCCGACCGGTGAGTCAGTATGTGACCCTCATAGACATCAGAAACGTCTTGAAGCGTCATGGCGATGGAAGATGCATCGAAGAGCGCATGATGAATCGAAAAAATCAGAGTGCTTCGACCATTCGGCCCAAGGGCATGTGTCAACCTCCAAGGCGGCCGATTCGTGATGTTATCCATGATCTCGTCCGCGATCTGCGCTGTAGATATCGCAGCGACATCTACACCTCCAGAGATGTTGGGCCGATACGCGTTCTCGCAGTTGTTCAGGGGTTCAGTGAGCTGGAGGAAACGATCGTTCTTAGAGAGGAAGTGTGTGCGATATATCTCATTCTGACGTGTGACGGCGCTCCATGCAGACAAAAGTCTCTCGACATCTGCATCTTTCTTAACCTCGAAGATCATGTGGTGAACGTAGGCGTTTGTTCCTTCGGCAGGATCTCGATCGACAGTTTGCGCCAGCATTGTTTCCTGGAGAGGCAAGCAAGGTATGACTCTTGAGACAGGGTGGCTCTGACTGAAGTGCGATACAGGCTGTATTGATGTTTCCCGTAAGGATGTGAGATGAGCGTTCAATCTTGCCCCGCCGGAGGCTGCGGCATCTGGCGCCTTCCGGCGTTGTGCTAACCCTTCAAGTGTGGGGTTCGCCAGAATTTCTGCAAGACTGCTTGCGAACCCAAGCTCTTGAAGGCCTTTGTACAGTCCCAGTGCAGATAAGCTATCCACACCCAGCTCCAAGATAGTGGTTGTGTAAGATGGATCTTGCGGACTACTACCACCGTATCTGAGGGCGAGGGTGAGAACAGTCTCCTCGTCGGAGGTCAGGTCGCGCTGTGGAGCGTCTTCGAATGGTCTGCTTGGAATCGATCCTGCAGTGATCTGAGCCAAGGACAGTGAGGCGTACAGCTGTTGGAGACATTTCTTGTCTGTTTTTCCAGAGATGGCTGCCAAAGGAATGTGGCTGATGAGCAAGATCAAGTCGGGTATCATGTACATCGGGAGTGACTTCTCACATGCTTGTCGGAGTGTTTGATTTGTGGTCGCAAGGTTTTCATGATCAATCTTCGGCAGCTCTGACGTTGTCTGTGCGCTTGATGTAGTATGAGCCACAAAGACCACGAGCTGAGACTTTGGCAAAGCAGGGTGTTCCAGGATCATAGCAACGGCATCACTGGCGAATTCTGTGGTTAGCCGAACCTTCTCGGCAACCTCTCCAAGCTCGACCCGTTGACCGCGAATCTTCACTTGGTCATCACGCCTTCCCAGAAAATGGATTTCGCCGTAAGCTGTTACTCTTACCATATCGCCAGTGCGATAAAGCCTCGTTCCACGAAAGTCGTCTACAAACCCACGTGCATCTGGACGATTGAGGTATCCTTTGGCTACAAGACTTCCACTGAAGCAAAGTTCACCGGGTTCTTCCCGCAAAGCATAGTGGTCTGTGCCTGGAACAAGGACGTGTGCCACACAGTCTCCTAAAGGTGAGCCAATGTTCGTCATGATGGAGTCTGGCAGGATGCGATTAGCACAACAGCCTATCGTGACTTCCGTGGGTCCATAAGCGTTGATCAGGGCAACTCGTTCATCCGAGGCCCACGTCATCTGGGTCTTGGATGACATTTTTTCGCCCCCAACAGTGAGCCACACTAAACTTGGCGCATCCTGGGGAGACAGCCCAGTTTGATCCAATAGTGAAGGGACAAAGCTAGCGTGTGTGATCTGAAGCGAGTTCAACACAAGGGGAAGATCGTCCAGTAATAGCGACTTCGGTCCAGTGACGGTGGCCAAACCGTGTCTCCAGGCCAGGAAGACTTCTCCAATGTGCACATCAAAAGCTCTGCTCGCCACCGCAAGGTATCTGCCACGACCTTCAAGATCTCTGAGGTTTGTTACGTTGTGCCTCATAAACTGCGACCAAGCTTCCACAAACGAACTCAGATTCTTTCGGCTCACGAGGACTGCTTTCGGGGTGCCAGTCGAACCTGATGTATACAGTAGGTACGCACTGTCGTCGGGTTCGCTTTCGATCGAAACGTCTTGCGCGCCAAGTGTATCGGTATCACGTGCCTCAATCTCAGTGTCAACGTCAATCAGTCGACAAGTTGCGGGAACTGAGCTAAATTCAAAAACATCCTTGGTGGCGAAGAGCATTGCTGCCTCGCTGTCATGAAGTAGAAGACACTTTCGCTCCTGAGGTAGACTCTCGTCGATAGGGAGGTACACATTCCCAGTCTTCAGGATGGCGACTTGTACCGCATAAGCGATGAGAGTGCGGCCAAGGCACATGCCAATAGTCCTGCGCCCCAGATTGAGTCCAACGATCATCCTGGCGATGTTGTTGGCTTCAGTGTTAAGTTGAGCGAAGGTCCAGCTTGTGGTCTCAATCCGTCCGACTTCGATGGCAGTGGTTATAGTTGCCGCTGGCCAATCTGGATTCGTGATAGCCCACTTTTCCACCCACGCTTCGGGGCTTCGATCAGGTGAGGGCTCAAAGATTAGGCTTGCGCGAATCAGGGATTCCATATCTTCAGGAAGATAATCTGCCAGGGACTCCGGTGTCGCCAGTGGTTCTCTGACTAGGAATGATAGCACCTCGTCGAGCAAACGTAATAGCAGTCGTTGTCGGTCCAAGGACATCATGTGTTGAGCACTAATCACCTCAAGGGTGAAATTCGATCGAAAGCCTTTCTTCACATTCAAGGACAATCGTGGAGACGCAGATTCGATGTTGGTGTTGAGCGAACCTACCAGTGAGCTTGGAATGTCCTGTTGTTCAGGCTTGAATGAAAAGGTCGGAATAGAGGCATCGGCATCTTTGTCGCAGGAGAGCAAAGACTGCAGCAACCCCTGAGGGATGACGCGATGCTCCCATGCGCTTGCGGAATATCGATCTTGAGCCTTGAGAGTCTCGAGTACAGTGGCTTTGCGTTCAAACAAAGTGGGAATGACAAAGACCGCGCGCGCACGACCTCGGTTCATAGGTTCGTCGGAGTCGTCCTCGATCTCATCCAAGAAAAGCGGGCACTCCATCTCCAGGATGCGGCACAGAAGCAATGCCCAGGCAGTTCGAAGGTAAGTTGCGGGAGATGACAGCTGCTGCTTGTGTGCCGCCAATTCGAGCTGCGCAAAGGAGACGGTGCTCTGCATATGGAGAATTCTTCGCTCATGCTTATCCTCACTGGCGTTCCTAACTCCTGCGTTGCTCTTAAGCCGATCAAGCACCCGATCCCAGAATTGAAAAGAGGGCTTGGATGAGCTGTCGTTGGCATGCTCTAGATTCGGAAGGGGTGCAAGGTCATGCGGTCCATCATGGGAGAGCACGTGAGATTGCGGCGTGGTAAGCATTCTAACAGAGCCTGTTCAAGCTGTTGGGGTGAAGAGAGTAGATAAAATTTCCCGAATTGGTATGTCTTTGAGTATCGAAGCGACGATGAACGAATAACGAGTCCAGCGTTCTGAGGATCCGCGATCTCAAGGTTGGTATATATAGGTGACGAGGTGATGATGATTGTGTTCTGTTCTGCGCATTGGGTATTACCTGAGGCGCAGCATGCAGCATGTAGCATGCGTTGAGGCACCGCATGCTCTTCGCAGCCGAGGTCGGTCATAGGGCTATACGCCATGTTTTCCCATGTCTAGATTTGATTGCTAACGCATTGTCGATGAGAAGGGCGTAGGGAGTCCCTAAAGGAGAGTATAGCGGCCATCGTCTCGATTTGCCTTATCGAAAAAGCAGCTGTGGAGAGATCCGAGAGATGCATGCCAAGACGCTTGCAGAGAAATCTTGATCTGATAAGATTGCCAAGAAAGGGAATACGAAGAGGAAAATTCACAGACCTTCGCACGTTGGAATTTGTGATCCATCTGGCAATCCTGTGCCCCTGACTGAGTTGGTATTCAGCATGATTGAACTGTCTAGAGTCTTGCTCTATGGACATGCAGCGAAGAGCTATGCATTGTTGAATCCCAGCATGATCACATCTAATCATCAAACTGTATCGCCGTCTTCCAGGGTTCCAAAAACATAAAGCCTTGATGCTCGATACTATCCTAGATGTCGCTGAGATTTGAGGAATCCTACCGAGTGGATATCCACCGTACGGCCGAAAGACGCAAAGCCTTGAGAACAATGAGCAGTCGCCCCTCTGGTATCTAAATTTGTCATTCGTTCACGGACAAGTCGTCCGTTCATTTCGGTCTATTGACTATAGCGGGTTGTCATTTGAACCTTCGACTTCGGAACCGATCGGTCTTGCGGTATCGCGTTGCGAACGCTGATGCTAGGACTAGATAAATGAAGGGAATCTCAAGTGTGCGTAACGCTGGACTTCTTCAGACGTGTGTCAGTGTCTCCTGCAGATTCCCTCACATTATCGTATCCATTTCTTCAAGATGACAATTTTCTCGTTCATCAACAGACCTATACTCAATCCTTTTTTCCACACGATCCCAGAGGAATCTTCCAAGCCGATCCACGGTGAGGAGTCTGGTGACACTGCGTGTGAGCATCAGACACTCGACGACTCTGCGCTTCCAACCAAGGATCAGCCGAGCGTAAGTGCGCAGATAAGTGCCAGCACTCAAGCCCTCGAAGAAGGTTATCAAACGGGCGTTCGGAAGGCAGAGGCGATTACTCTTCTCTGGAGCAAGAAGTCTTTGTACTCTGCATACGTCTTGTAAGTTTCCCAATGACATTGCCAATCCAACGATGATGTACTTATGAGCCGAGGATATACGTCGCATACTTTGTTCTGGATCTGGCGTTCGGCACAGCGGCCTTCCTCGCCCCCTACGCTTATGCAGACTTCAAGAGCTCCCAAATGGTCGGAATTTCCGCTGTCATGGCAAAGATCATAGGCGGCGTCCTGCGTCTTCCACTAGCGAAACTACTCGATATCTGGGGCCGAGGGGAAGGGTTCTTGCTCATGGTCTTGCTGTCCACTCTCGGCCTCATCATCTACGCCTCATGCAGCAACGTCGCAAGCTACACTACCGCTGCTGTAATCTACTACACTGGCTTCAACGGGCTTCAATATACTCTAACCGTTTGGATCTCTGATATATCCCGTCTGGAAAGCAGAGTCCTCTTGATTGCCCTCTCTAGTACTCATTCTATCTGCACCTCCCTCGTGGTGCCTTACATCGTGTCAAGCTTTGTCAAGCGCGGCGGCAGCAGTTGGCGATGGGGCTACGGCTGCTTTGCCATTGTACTGCCTGTAGCTCTGCTCCCACTCACGATTCTGTTCTTGTGGCACCAGCGTAGAGCTGCAAAGACGAGCATACTGGCTACGAACAAACCTCAGAGGACATTTGCCAGCAGTGCCGCCCACTTCTTCCACGAGTTCGACGTCATTGGCTGTCTCATACTCATGGCCGGTCTTATCCTTTTCTTGTTACCTTTTAGCTTAGCAACATCCGTGGCAGACAGATGGCGTAGCACGAGCACCATCACAATGCTAGCTATTGGCTTCTGCTTACTGTGCTGCTTTCCAATTTGGGAAAAGTATGGAGCGCATCGAAGCTACCTACCATGGCCACTTCTCAAGAACAGAACTTTGCTCGGATGTGCACTCACCACCTGCACACTCTTCGTTTCGTACTACTGCTGGGACCTTCACTTTTACGACTTTAATCAAGTCGTTCTAGGGCTGAGCGCGACAAATGCGGTCTACATGGAACAGATCTACACTATCGGTTCTTGCTTTTTTGCGTGTTTCACTGGCATTCTGATCAAAGTCACAAAGCGCGCCAAACTGATCTCGCTGATTTGTGTTCCAATCTACATGCTTGGTACTGGATTGATGATTTACTTCCGTCAGCCAGATGTAAATGTGGGCTATGTGGTCATGTGTCAAATCTTCCTCGCTTTTGCTGGAGGAACACTTGCTCCTTGCGAAGAAGTCATGGCTTTGGCTGTCGGAACTCATGACAACTTTGCAACTGTTCTGGCCATCATCAATCTTGCCGCCTCGATTGGTGGAGCGATTGGAGCTTCTATCGCCGGGGGCATTTGGACCAATGTCTACTTTGGGGAGTTAGTCAAATGTCTCCCCGATTCTGCTCAGCACTTGGCACTTGAGATCTACTCTGATTATACCACCGTTCTTGAGTATCCGAAGGGTACTGAAATACGGTCTGCCGTCCAGATGGCTTATGGTGCCGCTCAAAGGGATATGTGTATCGCCGGTACTGCAGTCACCGTAATCACCTTCGTTGCTGTTTGGTTGTGGCATGATATGTACTTGGGTCACAACGGCCGTCAAGTCAAAGGCTGCGTCTTTTAGACTGCTGTCTTCTGGGAAAGGGGATAGCCAATTTGGTGGGAAGGAAACAGAAAAAACTCAGAACGATACGAGATGATCTAAACATCATCACTTTGTTTGTACATTAGTTAATCATCATGTGTGTTGTTATAACATAGCTTCAATCTCGAATTGCTGCTTTTGAAGCCCGGCCTCCACTTGCCTTACCCCTCTGTTTGTCACACCAGGAGCGTCATTGCCTCGGAGACGGTCGTTCCGAGTCAAGTCCCAATTGATACATCTGAAGGTTGCGTCGTCGGAGTAGCGAGCTCGGATTCTGGTGTCCGCTCGGTCCATCTGATACCCTCGCACTGATCCTTTGGAATCGTTAGTGCCTCATCAGAAGATCAGATTTTGGTCTTATCAGATCCACTGATTTGTGTTGGGAGCGAAGGATCCCGTGGTACTGAACACGAAAGGTCAATGCGTATTACGGAGTGGACAATGCTGGCCGGTCTCGCTCAGTGCCTCAACGTACGACTTTTGCTTTCCACTGTGCTGAAATTTTTGATGGCTGCATGTCTTCCTTTTATCTCGCTGCTTGATCGCCTGCCACCCCAGACATCTTGCAGTCTTCTGTCCATCCGAAGGGCCGAGATCGAACACCTACACACACCCATCAGCCACCTCTCTTCCACCTTCGATCATAAGCCGACCAGTATGATGCTATACGGCAAAACCCCAAAGAGCGTTCCGCTACGCTACAGTAGAATGGGCGCATACTTTAGGCTGTTGTTCAGCTCCGGCTATTCAATGAGTGATCTCCTTCTCTTGGCTGGAGGCACCACATTCTCCATCGCCGCAGGCATTCCATTTCCTCTTTTGGCTATTCTTTTCGGACAGCTGATTGACGATATCAACAGCACTTCATGTGCCCCAGAGTACGAAGCTAGCAAGCTCGGGAATGCAACAAAGCAGAAGGTCCTTTACGTGGTCTATGTTACCATCGCAAGCTGGTGTTTCATTTACATCCACGTTTCCTGCTGGACCATGTTCGGCGAGCGGTTGGTTCGACGCATACGTGAAAATTACCTTCGCAGTCTTCTCCGACAGGAACTTGGTTTCTTTGACGAATTCGCAAGTGGCCAGGCGTCTTCCGAGCTTACGTCCAATCTCGATCTCATCCAAACCGGCACGTCAGAGAAGGTCGGTATATGTCTAGCGAGTCTTTCATACTTTGTCGCTGCATACGTGGTCGCCTTCATGAATGTACCTCAATTGGCCGGCATTTTGGTCTCCTTACTTCCTGCGTATCTGATGATGTCGCTAGGAGGGTCTTGGTTCATCAAACTCTATACTACCAGAGTCACGAAGCATCTAGCATCGATGACGAGCATTGTATCTGAAAGTCTGAACAAAGTCGCTCTGATCCATGCTTTTGGAGCTGCTTCTCAGCTCGAACGCAAGTTGGCTGAACACTTCACATCAATCAAGGAAGAATCCAACAAGAAAGCCATCGCAGCCGCGGTGCAGCTAGGCCTTCTCTATTTCATCGCCTACTCCACCAATGCTCTAGCTTACTGGCAAGGTAGCAAGACTTTGGCCCGCTCCGTGGCATCGGCAGAAAGCAACACCAACGTCGGCGCGGTATACACTGTCATTTTCCTCTTAATTGATGGTAAGTTGCGCCTATTATTCGAAAGCTTCCAAGCTGACCAGTGCAGCATCTTATCTCATCAGCCAAGTCGCCCCGTTCTTGCAGATATTCGGCACAGCGACTGCTGCATCAGAGAAGCTCAACGAAACTCTTGAAAGATCTTCCCGTATTGATGGCACCGACCTGACGGATGGCAAATTCCTGAATGCAATTGAAGGTTCGATTGAATTCACTGACCTCGATTTCTCCTACCCTTCGCGCCCGACCATTACCATATTCCAAGGTCTCAACCTCAAGATTCCTGCCGGCAAGAACACCGCCATAGTCGGAAGATCAGGCAGTGGTAAATCCACGCTTGCTTCGCTTCTGATGCGACTTTATGACCCCACACAAGGTGCCATCTACCTAGATGGACACACACTCAAAAGTTTGAATGTGAGACACTTGAGAAGCTGCATCGCCCTGGTATCTCCAGATACACCACTCCTGAACAGATCAATATTGGAAAACATTGCTCACGGTCTAATCAATGCTCCGGGGCTCGTAGACGACGAACGCTTGACACTGACGGACGGATCACTCTCTCGACTGGTTCTACGCGCGCAAGGTGGGCAGCCACTGGAACAGGTCCTGTCTTCAGAGACGACGGCTGTCCAAAGCGTAGTGCGTCGCTGTATCCAAGCTGCAGAAGTAGCCGGTGCTCTTGACTTCATCATGAAACTCAAGCACGGCTTCGCAAGCTCTACCGGACAAGCCGGCGAATTGTTCAGCGGGGGTCAGAAGCAGCGCTTAGCCTTGGCACGAGCAGTGGTGCGAGATGCACCTGTCTTACTACTCGATGAGGCCACGTCCGCGCTGGACTCTGTCGGTGAGCGCTCGATTCGGGAAGCCATACAGCAGGTGGCCAAGGGAAGAACGACTATATCGATAGTGCATCGCCTTTCGACTATCAAAACTGGGGACAACATCGTAGTGCTGGACAAAGGACAAGTGGTAGAGCAAGGCACACATCATGACTTGATCATCGCAGGTGGCACCTACTCTGCTATGGTTCAGCTACAGAACATGACTTCTGGAGACGGCCCGGATGCTGATCGTGGAGGATTCGGGCTGCAAAGTCTCGATGACATTGACGTTGCGCAAAAGTTGAGCGAGAAGGTCGACGATGCACCAGCGAATGCCACAACAACCACCACAAGTATCAGCAGATCATTGACCATGTCCCGCGCATCCCCTGAAACAGTTCAATCTTCGGGTCACAAAGATGACCAGCCAAAGTCGCGCGGACTGTGGGCGACCATGATAGGTGTGCTTACAATGACTAGACAAAAAGCCATCCAGGTGTTTATTGCATTGACAGCTGCCGTTGTCGTAGGGGGCTCGTTCTCGGGAGAAGCCGTCATATTCGGCAACACAGTTAGCAGTCTCAGCACCTGCCACTCCTCACAAGACATCACCAGGTCGGGAAGATTTTGGGCCCTGTTGTTCTTCATCCTCGCCATCGTAGAGTTTTCTGCCAACTTTCTCATGAGTTTTTGCTTTGGTCGAGTGTCCGAGTCAGTTCTTGAACGGATACGAATAGCCTCATACAGCACTCTGTTAGCCCAGGACGTAGAATGGCATCACTCCGATGGTAGAACGCCTGCTACCCTTCTGTCCTACATTACTACAGATACGAACGCAATCGCGGGCTTGACTGGCACGATTGTGGGAACAGCAATGTCCATCATCATCAGCATGATTGCGGGAGTCATACTATCTCATATAGTCGCGTGGAGGATTGCCGTTGTTCTTCTTGGCTGCATTCCTATCCTCCTGAGCGCTGGAATCATGAAGTTCAGATCACTAGCGACGTTTCACAGAAAGCATGCCGAAGCTTATGCTCACGCCACTGGTCTCGCAGTAGAAGCTGTCGATACAATCCGAACTATAGCCGCGTATTCTCTTGAGGAGGACGCAGTGACAACCTACCACGAGGCACTCCAGGCCCCTTATTCGGAAACTTTGAGAAGCGTGCTCCAAAGTAACGTGTGGTTCGCGACAGCCTATTCGGCTAGCAGTCTCGTGTATGCTTTGGCCTACTGGTGGGGGTCAAAGAACGTGGCGGATGGGTACTATAGTCAGACAAGATTCTTCATTGTTCTGCCAGCCATGCTCTTCAGCGCACAGAAATGTGGGCAGCTTTTCTCGATGGCGCCTGACTTTTCAAAGTCTCGTATCTCGGCTGCAAGGATTCTGGACCTCTTGGATCTTCAATCACCAAACAAGCCACCTAGCAGACAATCTCGGGAATCGACCGGTGACGATCTCGAAAAGGATACATCCGACCTTCAAGATGCCTCCTTCCCATGTGGAGCAGAAGTTAGGATTCAAGATGTCCATTTTTCTTACCCTGTCCGACCCGATGACTCAATTCTTCGTGGGTTAGATCTTCACATCATACCTGGTCAGTTCTGTGCGCTGGTGGGACCCTCGGGAGCCGGCAAGTCGACTATCATTGCCATGATCGAGAAATTCTATGCACCTACCAGCGGTGTAGTCTCGATTGATGGGAGAGACATATCAAAGCTTTCCGGCACAGACTTTCGCAACTCCATATCGCTTGTCCAACAGGACAACACCTTATTCGAAGGCTCTATCCGTTTCAATCTTTCTCTAGGTGCCAGGCCTGGGCAAATCGTAACTGACGAACAGTTGGAGGAGGCCTGTCGTCTGGCGGATATCCATGAGACAATTCAGTCTCTACCCGAAGGCTACGACACACGCACAGGGCCGAACGGTGGCCACCTCTCAGAAGGCCAGAAACAGCGTCTTTCCATCGCTAGAGCTCTGCTGCGAAAACCACGCTTACTCTTACTGGACGAGAGCACCAGTGCACTAGATGCGCAGAGTGAGAGATCAATACAGGACACACTAGACAAACTGCGTGCTGGGATTACGGTCATCGCAATTGCGCATCGCTTGTATACTGTCGAGCGAGCTGATCAGATATTCGTTATCGAACAAGGTCAGTGTACCGCGCGGGGTACCCATCAGCAATTGATGCGTGCAAGCGAGACATACAGAACAAACGCACTGCATCAGATGCTAGACGCCTGATCGCCCCTAGGGTGACTATCTCTCCCTGTGCCCTGAGCATTCTCGCTCCGTTTCAGCTTTCACACCTTCATCTTGTTTTCTAGTTATCTCCTCGTGAGGTCTCATGCTGCTCGTTGGGGCGTAGAAGGATCTGATCGAATAGCGCAAGCGCTTCCGGTCATGGTGGTCGCTTGATCCCGTGGTTGGTGACGACTAGTTGCGAGATGGACAGAATAGCAAGATTGAATACATGATCATTCTACAGCCTTATCTCTCACTTGGCAAGTGTTTTGATTGATTGATCCCACGAAGATTGTGCACGAGGAAGCCGATCATTTGTTGTCGCAAGATCGGACAGCGAAACACGAGGACTTTGACATAGTGAAGAATCTTCCGAGACAGGGTAAGATCAGCACATGAACGTAGTTGAGAAGAATCCCGAGAATGACAAGGGCAGAGAAGCTTGGCAAAGAGCATGGCCGTTGGGCAATGAGTTCAAACACGTCTAAGAGTCCGCCCTGCACGATACTTTACTTGAGTTACACGTTGTGAGACCAGTGCAATCAAGAGCGCAGTCTCTGCGACAGATTGCAGTAATCACATCGCCTGGTTTTGGAAAGCGCAGCGATTAGACAGCCGCACAAGCTTGCTGCCATTTCATATCGGAGAGGGTTGCAACTTTGGTATATTGGAATATAAAGTATAAGCGGCGGCATACGGTTGAGAAAGGAGTACAGGAGAAACATAATGTGTAGATGATAGTTGATGAACAAGGTCAGAATGATTGAGGTAAAGCGGGGAAGATTATCGCAGCCAATTTGGAGACTTGGGAGAACCAGGAGAAGAACAATGAGCTCCAGAATTCGATCAACTGTGCCTTGTGCAATGATCATGGACTCAAGATTCCGCTACCTCATTTATGATTGCTGATCATAAGCATGTAGAACTGTCATGCCGCAATCAGCTACAGGAAGCTTATGAAAACCAGTCCGACGTTGGATCCAGAAGGATATTGGGTCGAGTTGGTGACATTCCCAGACACAAAGCTTGATCCACCACCACCGCCTCCAGAAATGGCTGATCTGACTCCTGATGCTAGCCAGTAAGAACTCGCGCCGCTGCCACCGCCGAAGTAGCCACCACCACCTGCGCCAGAGGTATACGTCAAGTCGGTGTTCGAAGTGACTGCGTAGTCTCCGCCGACATAGCCATTGCCAGACTTACCACTGACGGCAGCATCACTGTAACCAGAAGTTGAACCTCCTGTGCCTGCAGCAGAGTTTGTTCCAGGCTGACCTCCGCCGGCAGTTGAAAGTACGCCACCGTTCGCATTGGTCTGCGTTCGAGTTTTGCCCACCGTTCCGGCTGTTCCGTTGTTGGCATCACCTGGGTATCTATAATCTCCTGCGGCGTTTTGGCCACTCGAGCTGATAGCACCACCTTGACCCCCACCTCCACCAGCGACGATAATCAGATCGGATGCGATGTAGAGTGCGGATGCGGCTCCTCCACCACCAGAGTTCGCACCACCTCGGCCACCATTTCCATAGGCAGACAGTCCTTGTGTGCCTATACTTCCACTTCCACCTGCGATGGCACGGATGATCTGACCAGGAGTCACGGGGACCACACCGCTGATCAAGCGTCCATAACCTGCAGCTGAAGAGGCTGACGCACCACCTGCACCACCGATCACCGTAAAGCGAGCAGCTGTTGCGCAGGCCGGAACAGCGACGGTGGAAGAGGCACCTGCCGTACCAGATGCTCGGACCGTCTGAGTTGTGGTCGGGACGGTACATGTACTGGTCGATACGCTGGTTGATGCTGTCGAGGTTGAAGAAGAAGAAGAAGAGCGGCTCTCGGACATCGAACTCGAGTTACTCGTTGCAGATTGTGAGGTAGAAGACATCGTAGAAGAGAGGGTAGAGCTGTTGGCTGGCATGGAGCTCGAAGACATCAAAGCACTGCTTGACACAGAGCTTGATGTCGTAAGAACTTGCGAGGTCGACGTTGAGGGGCTAATCAGAACAGAGCTAGATGCTGTTTGTGGAACTGAGCTTGTGGTTTGAGAGTTCGACGCAGCCGACGAGACCGAGCTACTGGAAATAGTGGAGTTTAAGTTGCTCGACGTGGGCCGTAGGGAAGAAGATGTAGATGAAGAAAAGGCAGAACTGCTCGCTGGCATCGAGCTCGATGAAGTCGAACTGCCGCTCGGCTCAGAGCTTTGACTGGTGGAAACTTCGGAGCTCAAAGACGAGGGGCTACTAGCGATCGAGCTGGAGGATGTCAAAACTACCGAGCTCATTGTCTGGAGTTTTGAGGAATCAGTTGGGCGCGAGCTGGTTAATTCTGTCTCTGAGGTAGATGTTGCTGAGCTGCTCAACATAGAACTCGATACTACGAAAATGGTAGAACTTGTCAATTCTTGAGTTGAAATCGAGGAGCTGCGAATGTTTGAGCTGCTGCTAGAAACGCTTGAGGTAGTATTGGAGAATGATGGTGTCAAAGTCCGAGTTGAGAAGATCGGTGTGTAGACTGTGACTGGGACAGTCCCTCCGGAAAAGATGGGTGGTCCAGTCACCGTGTATGGTGTATCACTTGTTCCGGGAACTGATGTTGTCGAGTATGCGGTCGTAGCTGGAGGGTCAAAAACCGTCACTGGAGTTGTCCCTCCAGACACAGGAGGTTTTTCGGTGGATGTAGCTGTGGAAGGAATGTCCGAAGTGATCGTCGTTGTGGAATAAGAGGGCGGCGTAAATACGCTCACTGGAACGGTTCCTCCTGGGACCAATGGCTTTCCTGTGCTGGTATAAGGAAATGACTCGGTCCCAGGCACGGTTGTCGTAGAGAAGAAAGTGGTGGATGGGGGGTCCAAGACTGTGATTGGAACAGTGCCACCAGAGGTCATTGCCGTGCCTGTCAAAATGGTTCGGGCAGTGACATCTGTGGTAATGGTAGTTGTACTGTAGCTCGCGGGTGTAAAGACATGAACAGGCGTACTTCCACCTGAAGAACTTGGCACACCAGTCGAAGTCAATGCTGAATGAATATCCGTAGTGATAACGGATGTGAAGCAACCAGGTGGAGGCGTGAAGATCACAACAGGTGTACTGTCACCTGGCGAAATTGGCATACCCGTTGATGTAGATACCCTAGGGATGTCTGTGGTGATGAAGGAAGTGATATAACGATTTGGTGGCGTAAAAATGTACACAGGCGTGCTCCCCCCTGAGGAGGTTGGCTGGCCGGTTGAAGTAAAGACAGATGGCACATCAGTGGTTATTATCGACGTAAATGAGCCAGGTGTGGAGAGCGCGTGCGTGAGTGTGGACGATACATTTCCTTGAGGGAAAGATACACTAGACGCTGTTGGTGTTTGGAAAGTGGTTCGAGATGTGGAAAAGCCTCCAATGAGACTGCTCCGGGAAAACTGACTGCTGACTACATCTAAAGAAGCAGAAGTTGTCGCTGAGCTTTGGGAATACAGGAAGTTGAATGTCTTTGTACGGCTTCTATGTGACTGTGAGTATTTGACAATGGTGTGTCGTGATAGCAGGACTCACTGAGTGATAGTCGAAATGACAGAGCCGCTGCAAACAACTTCGACGGGCTGAAGCTCAACGATCGTGCGTTGAGCTGACGTACAGATGCCTAGAGCGAGGAGCATCCAACTGAGGATGATAGAGTGCATTGTGCTCATGGCGACGGATATGAGTGGTAGCAGAGATGTGGTTGGATGGTCACACAGGGCCAGGGAGCTACGTTTCATATAGGTTTTGGGGGTTCATGTCTTCTCCGCTAAAGGTAGTGTGACCTGACATTATCGAGTGATCCGGTGCGCCATCGTAGCTGAGTCCATGACGAAGCATGATATAGCTAGGCAACGTTCCTTTGGAGGGAATACGATTCCCAGACTGTGTAAAACTAATCGAGACGATAGTGTCTGACGGATTTGGGTGACTGGAAGCCGGGGTGATGTGGAGGATATGGAATGGGCGACTACCCACAAAGTATGATGGCAGCTTGATTCGGAAGTCAGCAGCAATCGCATACCGTATCTAGACCACAAGTCTAGGAAGAAGTCCTCCAACGAGCGCCACTATCGTCGTGGCTGTCTCTCAAGCGCTTTGATGTCCAATATAGACGGGCGAAAACTTCAACTTTGGGAACGATATAAGGGAAACATGCAAGACATTGGGAACATGAGGCTCTGTGGTGTCCCATAACTTTGGTCTATCCACTGAATTTAGGACACTACAACAGCTAGTCCATAGATCACAACGGTGCGACAAGACATGTCTGACCTACCAAAAGGTATTGAGCATCTTCGCAAGGGACCTCGGCGTGGATTCTGATACCTGCAAAAAGCTTCCTGTTTGTTTATGGATAGGGTAGGGTCATGAAGCTTATTTTTTCAAAGCCCAGGGTATACTCCCAGTTCAAACGGCGTGGTCAGAGTGTAATCCCGGATAGAAAAAAAGTGCAATGCTGAGCGACGAACCTGGAGTTGCTCTTCAGAGTGCGGGCTTCAGGAAACTCGCATATATACAGCAATGACCTGCAGTGTTTCCCTTGTCATATCCTGATCAGCTCACTCAAATCATGAAGCTACTCTACATTCCTCTCGTTTCAGCAGCCCTGGCAGCTCGTATCGTCTCTGCTCAGTGGATGTCGAACAGCACAAGCACGACCGTCCTGCCAGTGATGACTGTGTCAAGCTGCCCGGCCTCTGGAAACGCGCCACACACCTTCTATTCCTCACAGAGCATGGTTCCAGTTGTGAGCACATACCTCACCGTTTGTTCTCAGCCTGTTGAAACTGGCTTCATCCCTGTGACTTACACGATCACGGAAACATGCCCTTGCCATCTCGGGTCGCCCACCGGAGTGCCACTCGGCTTTACCACCGCCATCGCATCTGTTAATACCCAAACACAGCTCATCACTTGTCCTGTTGCGTCAATCTCAGCCTTCATTCAGTCCGGCTTCGCACAGGCGCATAGCAGCACTGGGGCTGACATCCCGTCTATCAATCCCGGAAGTTCCAAATCCGGTCATTCGACTAAATCGTTCATCAGCGAGGCTTCGCAAAACACTGGCAGCATCGCTCCTCTTACGACAAACCTTCAATCGAATCAATCGCCGCCACGACCTACACCAGAACCAGAAGCAGGCATTTCGGTCGCTACTGCAGGCGGTGAGAATAAGAGCAACTTTGTCGCTGCGTCTCAAACACTCTACGGTGTCAGCGATCATGCAGGATCGTCCATTTCTTCTATTTTCGCTGCAAGCTCTGTCCATACTGGGTTCTCCACGCCTTCCCTGTCAGTTTCCAACACTACAGCTGCGACATCGAGCATGGCAATCTATACAGGCGGAGCAACTTTCCAGACAGTCTCTTCCACCGTCCTCATGATGATGTCAGCTGCGGTTGTGGTCGTAAATCTTGTATAGATCGGTGCGTATCTTGCTGCAGGATGTAAACGGATGAAGAAGGCTTAGTGAAGCAAGTGGTTCTTACAGAATGCAGCGAAGTCGCAAACCATTGATCATAACTGAACTATCTGAACTATAAGTCAACAATGTGACACTTCGAAATTCTTTGGATAGTGCATCGGAGTTGGTCAGTCGCTACGAATTGCCTCCATCTGACAAGGTGGTTTCCCGTGGCTCACGCTAAGAAGAAAGTTTCTGTCAACGTCAACCATAACACGAATCTTAAATCCAGATATAGAACAGATGTTGAGACTGCCCGTGTTCATACATCGGTCTCGTGGGCATCGGACCAGCATGCAGCAAAACACTGTGATTGTCCAATGCGTTGCTTGTGCGATCTTAGCACGACTTTTCTCTCTGTTTCATTTAATTCTACTGCGTGAGGGTAATTGAGAATGCCTGTAAGCGAATATCAACAATGACTAACAGGCGATGTTAGCTGCAGGTCTTCGTCAGGAATGATGGACGTGATTGAGTTTGAAATACCTTTTACCAAATGCTGATCTTTTTAGTCCACGTGAGCGTATCAAACTCTCACCCGTTAATTTTATGTAGGCATGGAGAGTCTGAATCACAACAGAGAAACACTGTTGACCTCACCGGCCATAAAGTCCCGCCGGAGCCGAAGCCGAGACTATGGTCGCGTGGCAGTTTTGCGGATCAACGGTCTACCGCAGAACGAGGATCCCATCGGCAGATATCAACTCCTGGACCTCCATACTTCCCCGGGCCATACTTTGCCACTACATACATGCATGGAAGCCGTTGATGGCGTACTGGTAAGGCTGATGCTGAGCGCCAAGTCGGTACCGTTTCCGGTGGTTCCTGCGCTCAGTCGTAAATTGATCCGATCATCGGCTCGTTGAGGCCTCAATACAAGAAACAAACTGGTCTTGGAGAATCGAGCAGGTGCCGCGCATTGCGACAAAAAGTGATGCTCAAATCTGTGCACACTCGGTCCAGGGGCAGAACTTGGTGTGACGCGACGGGATTGGATTGATCAACAGTCTTTTGCTTTCGGACTACTGACAAAGTTTTGCTTGAAGAGACATTGGCAAGATACAGGTTTGGCGATATATATCCACTGATCCTTCAGCCTTAGGACACATTCGCTCTCAGTCACGCCACTCAGTCAACCTGGGGAATCCATTTGAAACGATGAACCAGGATCAAGCACAACATTGGCTCTGGCTGCTAGGTGCTTCAGGAAGTCCGACGCTGCCTCTCACCTATTGCAACGATATCAATATGAGCCTGAGCAATCAGAGCATGGATCGTGAGTACAACTTCCACGTTGCTTCGAGGCAAGCACAACTGAACTCAAACAGCAGCTGGGCAGCTACCAGCACAATGTCACTTCAATGGAAGCATCACCCCTTTTGCAGATCTACAACAGGTAGAAAACTGGCCATACCCGACTACGGACTACAACTTACAAGCTCTCACCGCTCTGCAGCCTTTCGGTCGTATAAGTCAACCATCTACACACCTACAAGATACAAGAGGTTTTCTTGTTGCAGACATGACGCAAGACGTCTCTCTCATGGACAATCATCCAAGCAGCCCAGGATATCACAGCGACATCGGAAACCCGGCGTCTTTCTTCCGGAACGATTCAAACAACTTGCCCCGACCGAGTCAACGACCATCGCAACGGCGATACTCTCTCGCAACGCTGGACTCAACCTTCCAGCATGTATGTTTCGAGCGTTGCTGCGGAGGTCGTGTGTTCTCATCGGCAAGCAACCTGCGACGACATCAAAGAGAACGGTCTCGTCAAGCACACTTGTCCATCTGCCCGCTGTGCAATCGCGGTTTCTACAGACGGTGGACTCGAGACCAACAGCTTTTGCGACTCAGCTGTAGAAGCCGATGGCGATCTCGTGGTATTCTTGCAAACACTTATGTCGACGATGTAAGACTTCAACTGCAATGACAGGAACGTTCAACTAGATCGCTGTCGCTCTTTCTTTCTACCGAGGTATCAAGACCATCACTTTTCAAGGCAGTCAATGATGAACAGCTCACTTCTGTTCATTTCCTCACACCCTCTTAGGACTCATATAATGGACAGCAGTCTTTTCGCGTGTATGAATTCAGGTCTGTAGCTTGGTAACCATGTTTAACACTCGAAAGACTTGACACTCAACGATACGGCCGGATCATCTTTAAACATGGTGCATGCATGCTCAACTTGGGTGCGTATTTGTCAATCTCGGCCGTAAAGATTGATAGGTCAGGATCAGACTTTGAGACTTTGCTCTGCAGCGTATAGTCTAATGTTTCCTGCCTAAGATACTATCTTCATGTTCAATATGTATCTTTTGTCAGCCATGCAGACAGGACTAGAGATCTGCTGGTCTAACATGTTAGTCTCATCTTTCCATATCATTGGTATCCTGTACAATGGCCAAAAGGCGTTGCTGATCCTGCGCTCTAGTACCAACAGTTGCCAAAACAGAGAAGCTCGAACGGTTTCCATTACGCACCGACTTGGCTCTAAGCCACCCCTCAATGTCACTCGTGGTGATCAATACCATAAACGCGATCAGCGAGTCCCGGGTCCCCTACCTCAAAGACAAGGCCGTAAGACCCTGGTGCCAAGGTACCGAACAAGAAACGCACGTCTCCTAGTTGAAGAAGCCCTATACCGTTGTCGTAGGGCGCCTGTCAACGGCCTCCGCGCTCGGGCTTTGACGGTGCCAGACGCCCTACCGTACATCCGACATGTAAACCTTAACGCTATTTTTGTTTGCGAACTGCCAGAAGATGATCAAGACTCAAGACAGCTGCGTACAGAACTCAACGTGATCTCGGACACTCTCGTAGGTTGCCTTCTCCTCAGGATACTTCTGAATTCGTACGTACGGAAGTAATCACTATGCTTGGAGCAGTTGTACAACCTTCCCGATCGCTTCTTATGGTCGCTTTATCTCGGGTGCATTTGCAAGTTCGGACAGTGCTTACTATAACCGTTGTTGTAACACCCAGCCGTAAGAGCCAGGAACCCATGGTAAGTAAATCCGGAAGTCGGCCTGGTACTTTCAACACCAAGACTTCAGACCCTCGTTCAACACCAGCCCAACCTCTTTGCATGTGTGGTTGGGTTCGTCAGGGACCAACCACATCAAATTCGTTCGATGGAGATGAGTCCATCAACAGCATCAGCGATGTCAACTTGCTTTCCCTTTGCAAAGTCTGCCCAGATCTTCCGCATCTGCTTCCCGGCCGTATCGACTTCTTGAGCAGTAAATCCCTCCAGCGTCTTTGCACCCCCGTAGACTTCCTCATTCCCAAACAACAACGGCAACTCAATTGTGTGTGTAGCGCCGAACCGGTTCTCCTTGTTCCTCCAATGGATTCGGTACAGTGAGGCTTTTCCACCTGCTCGAGCATGCCGTTCCGCAAAGTCTTTGTCGAAGGGATGATATAAAAGCTTGGTGACCTTTGAGACTGCAAGGTCGTGAATGGATCTGCCTACAACAGGAATGTCGATTGCTGAGCCGACGACAGGCAGAAATGGCACAAACAACGACGCCTCATCATCAGCACTGCCGACAAGTAGGTCGATTTGTGGTGCGACTTTGTCGAGTGCGCCGTTCAAGTCTGCTTCGGCGGGAAGAGGCGCATGTCCATATTGTGGTGCGAAAGGCATACCACCCATCGGCAAGCTTCCAGACCCGGCTCTGTCAATCTTCTCGCACAGTTTCACGAGTTCTTCAGCGGACATTTCGGGGCTTGCGGACTCAGCCGCCTTCAGCAAGGTGATGTTCAGTGCATCTCTGCCTCTGGTGATGCCGAACGGCGCGCTTTGCACGATGGCGCGACCGAACAACGAAGACGCTTCAGGCACAGCCATGATATCGGCGACTGAGCTTCCACCAGCCGACTGTCCGAAGAAGGTAATGGTCTTCGGATCATCGTTACCTCCAAAAGCAGCAATGTTCCTCCGCACCCAGCGCAGAGCTTCCAGTTGATCCAGCAGTCCAAGATTCGCAGGCCTCGTCTGGCCGTCTCCCAAGAATCCAAACAGATTGAGGCGGTAGTTGATGTTGACGACAATGACCCCATGTTCGGCGACCATTCTCGACGGGTCGTAGGCAGGTGAGTCGCCAGCACCTGTCGCAAAAGACCCGCCGTACACCCAAACCATGACTGGAAGTTTGTCGCCTGCTTGAGTATTCTCTGGCACCGTAATGGACAGATGATGGCATTCTTCGCTGATCTTCAGACCTTGGAGCAGTGGCACTTTTGCGATGAGAGCTGAGCCTTTGTCGTTGGGTTGTGGGCATGCTGGACTGGGAGAAGTCGCTT
The DNA here is from genome assembly GCA_019775405.1 of Aureobasidium leucospermi. Classification (NCBI taxonomy): domain Eukaryota; kingdom Fungi; phylum Ascomycota; class Dothideomycetes; order Dothideales; family Saccotheciaceae; genus Aureobasidium; species Aureobasidium leucospermi. The sequence continues at coordinate 3,217 of JACWFU010000044.1, read as the reverse complement.
GGAACGTTTCGGACCAGTCTTTGACGGGTTCTGGGATCTGGAAGCGTAAAGCTGTCGCGTATGGGATACCGGTGTATCTGACCACAGAGCCCTTGCTGAAGCCCTGCATTGGACCGCATGGCGGATTGACAAGAGGGTGCTCGGACATGTCGGGTTGTGGTCTCTGGTCGCTGGCTCTGGCTCAAGATCTGATAGGTTTCCAGACTTGATGACTTTGTGCTCAACGTGTGCGACGTGATGACAACAAGCGGAGCTACTGCTCTGTGGAAAGCTGGAAGTCGTCGAGGTTGCCGAATCCTGCCGATCGGGCCGTTGCGTGCGGACTGTCGCCGGCATGTCGATCTTCAGTTGCCTCGGCTTGACGAAACACTCGCATGTGATAATTCTTCCTGGCAGTATCTTCTCTCGGGTTGAACAGGTCTTTCTATAGGACGCACATCCGATCTGATTCCTCAGTTCAGGCAATCAGGATATCCTGATTCCTAAAACATTGATGTCCAAAGAGGCGACCTCAAGATCAAGCTTTGATTTGATTTGATTTGATTATCTCAAGCTATTTACCCCGCAAGGGGTATGAGCTGTCGCTAGCTAATCCGCATTCTGGCCAATCATGTGCGCCGATTTCAGTAGTAAGGAGGGTAATAGTATCTCAATTGAGATAGTCGTCAAACGCCTGTCCAAATGCTCTTATAATGAATGAGTAGTACACTTCCTTCCCTTTGTTGTTTGAAGAGGTGTTAGCCTCCTCCATAAGGGCACTTCCCTATGTCGTGTTCTTCCTTATTAGCCGAACACTGCTTGGAGGCAGTTTCTAAGGGTAGGTGTAATGTCATAGTTGGGTTTTCGAGCACCCTTTGCTAAGAGGTCTGCTAGACCGTCTGCCAGCCTACTCTAGGTCAATCTAGTTCTCCTTCATGTTTGTCTCTAGAGTCTGCCTGTCGCCTTTGCAAACTCAATGGTGGCTTTTACTGCATTCACGTTTAGTTGCCATTTGTCCTTCTCTCCATCAACCTTCTTGCCGTTTTCTTCATGTATTGAGTATCCTCCTAGAGCGTAGGAGAGGTTACAGTATCTGCTGCCGTGCGCTAACTTCATTTCTTGCCTTTCGTTTCTCCATCTTGGGCACAAGAATATGAAGTGTGATACTGTTTCTGTCATTCCACATTCACACTTGTCTGTGTCTGCAGCGTTGATTTTGCTAAGGTACGTGTTAAGTCTCGATATGTTCGTCCGTAGCTGGACTAGTATAGCGGCTGCTGTTCTGTTAAGTGCGTTGTACAGCTTAATTGTGTGTTTTCCTGGCAGTGCCTTGTCTATCTTTTGGAGGTGTTTGCCTGTGGTTGCTCCATAGAACTCCTGATTTTCTGGCTTAAACTCCATGGCTTTTGCTCGTGCGTATATCGCTAAGATTGGGACCTTATCTGTAGGATTGGGCATTGATGATGTGACCTCTGTTGCCTTCTGTGCTAGCTCATTTGCCCTCTCGTTGCCTCTGATTCCCTTATGGCCTGGGACCCAGTGTAGTGAGAATGTCGCTTTAGCGATCTTCTCCCTGATCTTTATGACTAGGCCTATGCTATCGTTGATCTTTGCAGATTGGATGCTCCGCAGGGCACTCTGGCTGTCAGAAAAGACCCTAATCTTTACCAAACTGTTATTCCCGTGTGGTATTCCTCTGATAGCTATCTATATCGCTTCTAGCTCTGTTAGATGGACGTTTGTTTCTTCAGCTCTTCTTGTTGTTCTTGACGCTCCCTATGCTGATGTCCAGATCCCTACGCCTGCTCGTCCATTGCGGACAGATCCATCCGTATAGAAGTCGATTGTTCCTGGTTCTTCCGCTGTTGCAAGCTTAGCTGCTTCCTTGTCAAGTATGTGGATATGGGCCCTTTGGCTCTATGGTTCACACCCTATAGCTAGGATCTTTTCCGCCCTGTTTGCATTAAGCTCCTTAAACAACGCGGCTGCTTTCCGGAGAGGCGAGTTGAACCGCTTAATTGGTCTTGTCCTAGCAAGCTTTGCGTGGATGTGTGATGCTTCTAGTTTCTGGATTAAGATCCAGAACCTAAGTGTCTGCTCATGTAGTCTTTGTTGCAAGGACGGTATCCCTGCTTCTAAGACTGCAACATCGAGACCTAGCGTTCTAAATCCTCCTACAATGGCTTGTGCTGCAACTCTCTAGGCTCTATGTAACACTAATAACGTTTTGTCGGATACTGCAAGGTACCAGATTGGCGAAGCGTAGTCCATGACTAGTGCGACTGTTGCTATAAACAAATGACGCATGGTCGATGGGTTTAAGCCTTGCAGTCTCTTAAGAGCTAATGCTGCTTTTAGTGCTTTTTCTGCTTTTTCTGCCAGATGTTCCTTGAATCGAAGTCCTTGATCCAGGATTACACCTAGGACTTTGATCGACTGGCTTGGCTGTATCCGGTCTTCTTTGAAGTATAGGGGCATGTCGCTGTCTCTGAGCAAGTCGTTGTATCTTGTAAAGTGGATGAACGCTGTCTTCGAGGCCTCGAACACTGCTCTACTCTCCTTTTCCCATCTTTCTAATTTCGGCAGTATGTCTCTCTGGATTATCCTTGTGTTTCTTTCCGCGGAGTTACTAACTACCTACGCAGTATAGTCGTCAACAAATGCCATAGAGGCCCCTTCTTTGATTGCCATCTGTACTAGATCTGCGTTGAAGAAAAGGAACAGGATTGGCGCAAGTGGTGATCCTTGTGGCAAACCTGACTAAGGTAGGTCCTCTATTTCAGACGTGAAGCCATTGACTACTACACTTGCTTTCCTGTCGGTGCAAAAGTCTTGAACCCATCTGATCATGGTTTTAGGAATTCTTCTTTGTCTCATCCTCTCTAGAAGTGGTCCTATTGCAACATTGTTATATGCTCCTTTGACGTCGAATGAAACTAGTGATAGGGTCTTTTTGCCTCTCTAGGCGTCGTAGATAGCTTCTTGAAGGTAGGAAATGGCTAGTACTGTTAACTTCTGCTTCCTTGCTCCGAAGTGGTTGTTCGGCAGGAGTCTATGCACCTCCGTAAGGTATGTAAGCCGTGTAGCCATTACAGCTTCCATTATCTTTCCTAGCGTTGCTAGCAAGGATATCGGCCTATAGTTCTTAGGAAGAGTGTAGTTATCTTTGTTCCCTTTCTTAAGCGGAACAATCTTTGCTACCTTCTATTGTAACGGCAGTTTGCCTTGCCTAAGCGAG
>JACWFU010000041.1:0-12648 GCA_019775405.1 Aureobasidium leucospermi | reverse complement strand
GTTTTTCCTCTTGTTTTTCCTCTTGTTTTTCCACTTGTTTTCCCACTTGTTTTTCCACTTCTTGTTTATTTGAGTTTGTTTGAGTTTGTTTGAGTTTGTTTAAGTCTGTTTGAGTTTGTTTGAGTGTATTCGAGTCTATTTGAGTTTGTTTACTTTGTTCTAACTTCTTCTTAGAAATCTAAGGGGGGCTGGAAGGCCTAGAAAAATCCAAATTTCTGAAGTAGATTCTTCTTCTTCTTCTTCTTCTAATGAAGGAGATCAGGAAATTTTTCTACTAAAGAAAGAAGTGGAAAAGCTCAAGAAAAAAGTGGAAAAGCTTAAGAAAAAGCTGAAAAGGACTAAGAAAAGATCCAAAAAATGGGAGGAGAGTAGTGATACTCTTTTGTCTAGTAAGTTCCATTTTTCTTAACTTTTGTCTAATTTCTTCTAACCTTTTTTGTTTAGAGCTACATAAAGAAAGAGAGAGAAATGAATCTTCTCCCTATATAAACTGGAGATCTACATATGATCCTTATGATAAGGAGGAATGTAGCTCTACTTGTTCTACCTATGCTTCTAGGATAGGAAAAGAAGATGAAGAAATTGATGAAGATCTCAAAAAAGCAGGAATAGGGGAGGATGTGTTAGAAAGAATGGGAAAAAGGTGGGATGAGGGGATTGCTAGGGGTTTAATCCCTATCTAGGTCTTTGTGTTTGTTAGAATTTGTTAGAGTTTATTAAAGTCTGTTTAAAGAAGAAGGGGGAGTTAGTAAAGGTAAAGATGAAGAATGGAGTAGAAGTTTAGAAAAGTTGATGTTAGAAAAGAAGAATGAAAATTAGGAGATGTTAAAGAATGGAAGGGTTAATAGTAAGATTAGAAGAGTAGATGTGGACAATTAGTTAAAGATGTCGCGTTAGAAGGATGTGTTAAAGGGTGTAAAGATGGAAAAAGTGAAGTTGTAGTTAGAGGATGTTAAGGAAGAAGGGTTGGTAGTGTATAAGGCGTTTGTTAGAAGATTAGTAAGGAATACGATGGTGGTTGTAAGAAGTTCAGACATAGAACAACAGTGTTTGAAGATTCTGAATAGAAGAGAGGCCGGTAGAAAACAAGATAGAAAGCTAATGTATGTTAGACAGATAGTGTCTACATTGGAGTGGTATATAAAGGTGTAGAAGATGTTGTTAAGGTTTATTTGGAGGATGTAGAAGGGTGTGATAGAAAGTGAAGATGAAGGTGTTTTGTTTAAGGGAAGGCCGGATTTTGTTTTAGGTTAGAAGGAGAAATAAGTGTTAGGTGTGTTAGAAATGAGAGTAGAAGAGTTAATAAGGGTAAGAAAGGAAAAGAAGAGAAGGTTTAGAGGGAAGGGAAAGGACGTTTAGAAAGATAAAGAGGTAAAGAAAATTGCCGCCGAGGTTAAAGAGTGTTTATTAGATATGTAGGTAGTAATGTTAGGGATAGAAATAAGAGGAGATGGTAGGAAGAGTGTGTTTGTTTGTAGTATGGCTTGTTTGGGTTTGAATTTGAAGGTTAGTGGTTAGAAAGAGGTGGATAGTTGTACACAGGTGTGTGCGGCGGTGTTAACTCTTGGGAAGTTGTTTATATTATATGATTGTTGGTTAAAGAGAAAGAGAGAGGTGGATTTGTTAGTTGTTAAAAGGGGAATGTTAGAAGATTAGGTAGAAATGGAGGTAGAGAGTTTGGTGGAAAGGTTAAATGGAAGGGCGAGGGAGTTGTTGTTTAGTAAGGTGGAAGGTTTAAGTGGGAAGGTAAGAGTGATGGAGTTGTTAATGGATTAGATAAGTTATGGAAAGTCGATAAAGATGAAGGAGAAGAGTTAGAAGAGTAAGATACAGTGGTTAGTTGATTTTGATAGGAAGATGACAGCGTTATTTAGAAAGAATGTTCGTTTAAGAATGGATAGTATAAAAGGTATGGTGTAGGATTTGTTAGGAGAGTTAGAGGTGAAGATAAAAGAAGAGTTATTGTTTTTTAAGAAGAGTTAGGATTTGGAAAAGAAAGGGTTAATGGTTAATATGAATCTGTTAGTGGATGATTAGAGAAATAAGGGTATTAGGTACTCGTTTGTAGGTAATAAGAGAAATTTGAGGGAAGGTGGTGCGTTAGGTTTTGATAGGAGTACGTGGTTGTTAAGAAGAGTAATGAGGGAAAAGAAGTTAAGAAGTTTGTTTATAGTAAGGAAAGTTGTTAAAGGAAAGGAGAACTAGGATTTTGATCGTGTAAAGTGGAGTAAGTTTAGAAGGAAGTTGAAGTATTAGAAGGAGTGTTTGTTGATTTTGGTTCATTTGACGGCCGGTAGACCCGGTAGATCGAAAGAGGTGTTAAGTATGAGGAGGAGAAATGGGGATATGGCGATGAGAAATGTGTTTGTGGATGATGGAATGGTGAGTTTAGTGGTTAGGTATGTAAAGGGTTTAAGTAAGACGATAAGTGGAAGTATAGTGATGAGGTTTTTGCCCGAGAGAGTAGGAAGGTTGTTAGTGTAGTATTTGTGGTTGTTGTGTCCGTTTGTTAAGTTGATGCAGATGAGAGTAAGGAAGATAAAGAGGGTTAGTGATTTTGTATAGGAGAGTAAGCCAGAGTTGACGTTTAGACAGTTATAGGAAAAGGTAGGATGGAGTGGAGAAGTGGATGTAGGTGATAATAATGAAAATGAAGATGAAGAAAATGGTGAAAATGAGAGGTTAGGAGATAAGGAAGATGATGATGGTTAGGAGGTTGAGGGTAGAGAGATGAAAAAGGTATAGGAGGGTAAAATTATGTTCGATAGGAGTGATGAAGATGATGAGAGTGATGAAGAGGGTGTTAGTTTAGGAAGGGTAGTAGGAAGAGAAGGAAAAGAGAAGGAGGTAAGGTGTGTTAAGCCGGATAGGTATTAGAATGGTAGGAGATTTAGTACGGTTTTTCGAAGGGAGAGTAAGAAGAGGATAGCACAGGATATAGGGTTAAGTGTTTAGAGAGACGCGTATGTGGCGTTTCACAGGATAGATGCACATGATGTTGGGGTTAGAAAATTGTTGAAAAAGATAGAAAATGGTGATTTAGAGTTTAGGGGTAGTTTGGAGGAGGATGATAATGTAGAAGAGTATCGTTCGAAACAGCTAGCTCATTCGAGAATAGTTAAGTTAAACGCGTACGTAGGGAGTAATATAGAGTTTCAGTTTAGAAGGGAAGATAAGAGAAGGTTATATAGAAGAGTGAGTGAGGATTAGCATATAGTTTTAGGGTTGAAGAGTAGGGGTAAGAGATTAGGTAGACAGGTTAAAAAGAAGAATGGAAAAGATGGAAAAGTGAGGGAAAGAGTGAGGGAAAGAGTGAGAGTTAGGAGATGAAAAGGATAGATAGGATAATAGGAAGAAGTGAAAGAATAAGAAGGTTAAGAAGAATTGATTTAGGTATGGCCGTAAAGGAAATGTTAGGGAGGGATGATGTAAGTTTGCGTGGAAAACAAGAGGTTGTGTTAGAAAGGGTAATGAGTAAGAAGGTAGAGAAGATTTTGGTGGTAGTTAGTATAGGAAGTAGAAAGAGTTTAATGTAGATAATGCTATATATAATGGGAAGAGGAGGAGGTGTAACGGTGGTTGTTGTACCATTGAAATCATTAATAGGGGGTATAAAGAAGGATTATGATGAGATGGGGTTAGGTTGTTTAGTTTAGAATGATGAGGATGAAGATTTGAAGAGTAGGAGAAGAAGATTGATGTTTAAGGTAAGGGTAGTTATAATTGCACCCGAAGGTGTAAATGGTTTGGAATTTGGTGAGTTTTTGGATGATTTGGAGGCGTCGGGAAAGTTAGATCGTGTAGTGATTAATGAATGTTATTGTGTGTTAGACGTTTTTGATGGTTAGAGGGTTAGGATGTTGAATTTGAGAGAGATAGTAAAGAGAGATGTTAGTGTATTGTTTTTGACGGCTACATTGCTAGAGAAGAAGGTAGGTAGGTGGTTAGAAATAATGGATTTAAGAAGGAATGATTTGGTTGTAATAAGAGATAGGACGGTAAGAAGGGAGTTAAGATATAGTGTAATAGAGTAGGAGAGTGTAGGTAAGAGGGTTAAGAAATTGGAGAAATTAGTACAAAGAGGAAGAGAAAGGTTTAGAAAAGGAGGGAAGATCTTGATTTTTGGAGGAAGTGTAAAGGTTTGTAAGAGTATAGGAAAGAAATATGGATGGTTAGTGTATTATGCAGAGGTTAGGAGTAAGTTAGAAAAGAAGGGGATTCTGGATGAGTGGATGAATGGTGATGGGGATGTAATTGTTAGGACAACTGCATTAAGTATAGGGGTGAATTGTTTAGGTTGTAGGATGGTAATACATTTAAGAATGAGTTAGGGATTTGTTAAGTATGCACAGGAGTCTAGAAGGTGTAGAAGGGATGGAAGGATAGGAGAATGTTAGGTTTTGAAGGGGAAGTTTGAAAATTTGAATTAGAAAAGATGTGGTGAAGATGAGATGGTTAAGGGAAGGAGATTTTTAGATAGGGGGGTTTGTTTAAGAAGTGTTTTAGATAGAGTGTTAGATAGAAGTGTAAGAGAAGGTGGTTGTTTGGATGGGGAGGAAGAGTTGTGTTTTGTTTGTTAGAAGATAAGGTTTAGAAAGGATGTGATAGAAAGGGAAGGGTTAGTTAAAGAGTTAAGTGTTGATGACGGGGAGAGTATTAATGATGGAGAAGATGATTTTAATGATGGAGAGGGTAGTTTTGTCGATGAAGAAGGTGTTGTTAGTAGAGAAGGTGGTTTTGTTAATGGAGAGAGTGTTAATAATGGAGAAGGTGGTTTTGTTAATGAAGAGGTTGGTTTAGGGATAATGGGAAGTAGAGAGGTTAGTTTTAGAATGGTGGGAAGTGGAGAGGTTAGTTTAGGGATGATAGGAAGTAGAGAGGTTGTTTTAGAAGGGAATATAGATGGAGAAGATAATAGAGAAGAAGATGGAGAAGAAGATAGAGAAGAAGATGGAGAAGAAGAGAAGGGAGAAGATGTCGATTAGAGAGGGGGTAGAAAAAGAGGAGTTAAAGAGATGGATGAAGATAGAGAAGAGGTAGGATAGTTAGTAAGTAATGTAAGAGAGGGACAAAGGAGGGTAAGAATGAGGGTAGGGGAGGTTAAGTTAGGAAATGTTAGAAGAAAGGAAAGAAGAATGAGATTGTTTAGGAGGATAGTTAAGAAGATTTTTAAGAGTGGTAGGTGTATGTTGTGTTTTTGGTTAGGGGATAGAAAGGGATGGAATGAGAGACACATTTAGGAGAGATGTAAATATTTTGAGGAGGATGTAGTAGATATGGTAAGGGAGATAGTAGATAAGGTGGAAAAGGGTAGTAGAAATTGGGATTTTAGGGCAAATAGTGGGTGTAATCGTTGTTGGTTACCAAAATGTATTTATAATGGGTAGGTAGAAAATGAGAGGGGAAGTTAGTTGGTTAAAAAAAATGGTACAAATAAGGAAGAATGTGTTACAATATGGCAGTCAGGGTGACAGATGTAGTAAGAGGAAGTTAGGTGATGCGGAGAAGCCGCAACACAAAGACTTCTATACTGCAACAGTAGTTAACTAACTTAATCACAACACACGTATTAGTTCCACCCCTTAATGACTATTCCCCCTTAGAGCTCTAGCTTCCGATTACCAGGCGATACTTTTTAACTAGTTATGAGCCCGGGTTCGCAAGAGCTCGGAGGAATACAAGCGGTGTAAAACTTATACCAGGATCGCGCCCGACCCGAAACAGCAGCCATAAGTTACCCTCGCGTAAGAGGACCTGTAGTTAGCCTGCTCTAGTATCTTTAGTAGAAGACTACTGAACCCAACAGTACTTAGAAACTGTTGCAAGTCGACGGATAGACTTACCCCGAACCCGACGATCGAACACGAAATGGACGACGCCGAAACACAGAGAGGTAGGCCAGTAGCTACCCTTACTAGAGAAAACCAGGAACTATGGTTCCAAAACATGAAGAGATAGCTATACAGCAAGGACTGCTAGAAAGCAATTGAAACACCTAAAAGCAAGCACGAGGCAGCTTTTACCAAAATCGACAATACAGCTTTGTACTGGATTAACAAATGCATCTTAGAAGACGATCAGATGCGTTATGTTGATACAGCCAATTCAAAGACACTTTAGGACTAGTTACAAGCCAGATACAAGAAGACTCTACCTGTTTAGAGGAGACTACTTATAGAATCGTTCCACTCCTTCTAGAAGGACCAGAACTAGACGATTCAAGATGCGTGGCTATACCTTTAACAGCTAGGACGAAAGATTGCAAGCTTAGACCCAACTAATGCGAACCTAGGTAAGCCTGAAGCTAGGATTCAAAAGCTACTTGCAAGTCTTCTAGAAGAGTACGACACAACTGTAAACGCTATCGACGTGCAAAGTCATCTAGACCTAGAAGATATCCTTGCACTTTTGGAGAACTTTGAAGCAAAACTGAACTCAAAGACGACCTTACATGCTTATCTTGCAAGGAATAGATAGGGCCCTATTAAATGTCATCTTTGCAAGAAGGATCACTTTGTTAAGGACTGCCCATCACTTCTAGCTGCTTAACGAGCTGCAAGAGATGATCGAAGACAGAAACGGTCTTCTTAGTCATCCCGCCAAGAGCCTATGATTGCTATGAAAGACCTAGAAGCAGTAGTTGCTAGGGTCTTCACACAAATCATGGAGGACAAGGCTAAGGTCTAAACCAAAGTTGCAAGAAAAGAGAGAGCCTACAAAGCAGAGGAAACCTCCACTGTTAGCTCTAGAACTTCGAAGTCACCTACTGCTGTCTCATTTGATGATCAAGTATCTTATGAAGTTGCCTACCTTTTAAAGGATGTCACAAGTAAGAACCCCTTCCAATGGTATATGGACAGTTGTGCCAGTTCACATATGACTGACAAAAGCAACTGTTTTAGAGGACCATTGATTCAAATTAGGAGGAGGTACATCCAGGTTGGAGGTGGGATCCTACACTTAGATTCAATGGGAACAGCTATACTAGCTAATCAAATGGGAAGAGAGCTAGAGTTGAAACAGACGCTCTTTGTACCAGGACTCGGTGCAAACCTATTGTTAGCAAGAAACCTCTGTCTTTAGAAGAGGCTAAATGGAAAGTTCAACTCTGACTCTATGACAATGGTAGATGCCAGTAGAAATGCAGTAGTACATAGCAAAATACAGCATAGGGTGTATGTTGTTGCTAATGTCTATCTAGAAAGACTGCCTAAGCAACTTAACACTGTAATGCTAGCTACGGATAATACTACTGCACATGCATTTAACGCCATCGTTTCTCCTTAGGAGGAGGAATTAAGCTCAAAGGCATAGGAGGAGTATCAACTCTGGCATAGAAGAATTGCACATCTAGGACCTAAGAAGATTAGGAACTTGCACAAGGTTACTACTCTAGAGAAGCCAGTCTAGGTAACTCCTAACCATTAGTGCATCGTATGTTCAGTTACAAACATCAGAAACAAGAGAGGTGCAACAAGTAAGAGAAAGGAGGGAATCCTTGAACTTATCCACATTAATACCTATAGTCAGATGCCAGAATCTCGTGAAGGATACATCTACTTCATTTCAGTTGTTAACAACTTCTTAAGGAAAACCTGGATCTTTCCTATAAGGGCAAAGTCAGATGCAGCTCCTATCCTGAACCAATGGAAAAAGGAAGTTGAAACTGCAACAGATCTAAAGATCCTAGCGGTAAGGTCCGATAATGCACTAGAACTAGAGAACCTCTTCGGATCCTAGAGACAAGAATCAGGTGTGCAACACGAGTCAACTGTCCACTATATGTTAAGTTAAAATGGACTAGTTGAAAGATCACACCAGACAATTCAGAATGGCACCAGAGCTATGCTAAAAGATGCAAATCTACCAGTAGAGCTATAGGTTGAAGCTGCACAAGCAGACATCTACATTAGGAACAGAGTTTCGAATGGCCCAATCATTAATGGAGTACAAGTCAGCCTAGAAGAAGCGTTCACTAGGATCAAACCATCTATTAACTATTTGAGAGTTTAGGGCTGTCAAGCAGTTTCATACATGAATCTAGACTCCCTACCGCAGGGTACTAGGAGAGATAAGTTCATGGACAGAGGCAGGCACTGTGTGTTCCTCGGATACGTTAAAGGGACTATAAAGCAGTGGCTCTTTTGGGCTCCAGACATGAGAAAAGTGATCAAATCACACAGAGCAGACTTCTTTGAGAATAAGCAAGGAGGAGACCTGCAACTAGGTATTCCTAGACGAGCTGCACCAAACACAGCTCCCCTAAGGAATCTTAGAGGCCGGCCGCCNNCTACAACAGATGCAACGACCGTTCCACTAGCTGCAACTGCTACATTAAAGAGAACTGAACCACAAGTCGAGATCCTAGCATTCCTAGAGCATAAAAGACATCTCTATTAGGACTTTACACAAGAATCTGGACAGCTACAACCAGGAAATGGCGCTAACTTACAGGAGGAGCGCGATTTAGAGCTATTAGAAGAAAGTAATGTCGAGTCTCAGGAGGAGCCACGGCCATCTTTATTAGTAATGGCTGCAACAACAATACTAGCGGCAACTATAGGAAGAAAGGTTCTCTCTTATGTTGAAATTCCCCGAGTATTAAAGAGGATGAGAGAAGAGTATAGCATACTAGAAGGACAACCTAATTTCAAGCTGCATAAGGCAATGCTAGCAATCAACCTTCCAAGTCTAGGAATTGACTTAGAAGACAATGATTAACTTAACATCCTGCATCATGCTTTTATGGCAGCATTCTCAGCAAAGGAAGAAGTGCCGATTCTAAAGTCATATTAAGCTGCAATTAATAATCTAACATAGGGACCATTATGGCAAGAGGCATTTAGGCTTAAAACAGATGCCTTATAGGCAAACGGGACCTTTAAAATCACTAAGCCACCTACAGGGGCAAATATCATCACAAGCAGATGGGTACTTGCTGCAAAACATAACCTAGATGGCTCGTTGTAGAAGCTAAAGGCACGCCTTGTTGCAAGAGGGTTCACCCAGAAATTTGGAGTTGATTTCGACTATACCTTTGCGCCTACCCTCCGCTATGATACACTACGGGTGTTCTTTGCAATTGTTGTAATGGAGGATCTTAAGTGCCATGCTGTCGATGTTAATAATGCCTTCACCGAGTCAACATTGAAGGAGGAGATTTACATGGCAGCACTACCTAGAATGAACATCCTACTAGGTTGTGTACTCAAAGTCCTAAGATCGCTCTATAGCCTAAAACAAGCTGCAAGAGATTGGAATCAGAGCTGCATAGAATCGTTGCAGAAGATGGGTTTTATCTAAACAGACGCCGACCCATGCCTTTTAAGACATCCAGAGAAAGAAATCCTCATTCTAGTCTATGTTGATGATATCCTGATTAGATCTAAACAGACGGACAACATCAACTAGTTTAAGAAACACTTTAGAGAGATCTATAAGATCAAAGATCTAGGAGAAGTAAGCAAGATCCTAGGAGTTCAAGTCATCCGTGACAGAAAGAACAGAACGGTCACCCTAGATCAGTCTCACTACACTAAGGATCTTCTATCAAGGCATGGAATGGACAAGGAGAAGGCTAATCTAATTAGTATTCCACTGAATGGATATGATCTGTTAAAACCAGCTAGTCCACAAGACAAGAGAGCAGACCAGAAGGAGTATTAAAAGATCATTAGCGGCCTTATCTACCTGGCAATTCTAACGAGACCTGACATTGCATTTGCAATTAGAAGGCTAAGCCAATATCTGTCAGATCCATCAGAAGGGCACTTTAAACTGTTGAAATCCCTTATAAGGTACCTACGTTCAACAACAGACCTTAGCCTAGAATTTAATGTAGAAGGCATACAACAACTCGTTAGCTACTCTAATTCAGACTACGCAATGGACAAGTCAGACAGGATATCCATTTTAGGAAGTGTATTCATGATGGGCAACTGTCCTGTTAGCTAGTCTAGTAAGAAGCAGAAGTCAGTTGCAACCTTAACCATGGAAGCTAAATACATGGCCATGTGTTAGGCTGCAAAGCAGTCACAATGGCTAGCTTAACTTCTAAGAGACATAGGCTATGGCAAGTACATTAGTTGCAACCAATATTAGCCAACTGTAAGAGAAGAGCAAAGCTTCGTTATTAGGTCACCAGTCAAACTGTTTAGTGACAATTAAGCCTCTCTATCGTTAGTTAGAGATGCCTATACTTACGAGAGGTCAAAGCACATCGATGTTGCATACCATTATGTTAGAGACCTGCACCGAAGGAACAGGATTAATGTCGAGTTTATAGGGACAAGAGATATGGTTGCAGATGGCTTTACAAAGCCATTGCCTAAGCTAGACTTTGCAAGATTCATTGACTAGCTAGGTCTTACTAGCATCCGCCGTCCAGACTAAGGAGGAGTGTTACAATATGGCAGTCAGGGTGACAGATGTAGCAAGAGGAAGTCAGGTGATGCGGAGAAGCCGCAACATAAAGACTTCTGTACTGTAACAGTAGTTAACCAACTTAATCATAACACACGTATTGGTTCCACCCCTTAATGACTATTCCCCCTTAGAGCTCTAGCTTCCGATTACTAGGCGATACTTTTCAACTAAATGTATTGTAAGATAGAGAGATGTTTTGTGTTTAGGAAATTTGATGGTAAGAATGGAAAGAAAAGGAAATGGTGAAAATAGAAGATTGTTAGATTAGGTAGTATAAAGGGCAGGAGGAGATTTAGAAATGGAAGATAAGGATAAGTTAGAATTGATTGGGAGATGGTGGTAGAAGCGACAATTGTAGTGTTTAAGAGAGATAGGAGAAGGAAAAGAAGAAGATGAAGATAAGGATGTAGTTAAAGATTTTGGTGGGATATATAGAGGTAATGTAGGGTAGAGAGATGGAATTGAGACAAATAGGATATGTTGTATGTTTTGGAGAGAAAGAAATGAGTTGTAGGATAGTTTATAAGAGATGGAAAGAAGTGAGTAATGAGATTTTAGGGAGTGTTGTGTAAGGTTTAGGGGTGTGTTATGTAAGTGTTGTAGGGTTAGGGTTAGGGGTTTGGTATTTGGGCTGCTACAGATTAAACCGTATCTAAAGGGCGAGCCTACCCGCTTGCTTCTAGAGGTCCGACTCGGCTCGGATGTAGCACAGCAAACTACTTTCAAAGCTACTCGTACTACACGAACTCCTCCTTAATCTACTCCTTCCGCTTCTTAGCTTAACCATGTCACATGTCTAAAGGGACCCCGAAGGAATCTCTACCGACACGCCGCTAATCGGAGAGGTCTATCTACACATAACCGGTTAGTCTTTCCTCTAGGATCATCCGACTTGAGAGCCTGGAAAACTAGTATGGACCGTGTCCTCCGGATCGTCCTGCTTGTAGTTGTTTTAATAAACCCGCCCGGGGGGAAGAGACCGGAGACGTAGTGGCTTGCCGCTCCGCACGGCCTAGCTAATATAAGGCGGAGGGGGCACTTGACCCTAGGTTAGATTCGGTTAGCGTGGGGTCTTGGCTTACTAAGTTAGGTAATTTGTCAACCGGCCCTAGCAACCGGCCCTATGTCGCTTAAAATCATAAGAACAACGTGTCGCATCTTCGCTTTTGACTTCTCGCACACGTAAAACTCTCTGCGCAACAATCGCACTTAAGTACGACAATTATCTTCGACCATTTACACGTTACACTTATTAGGGTCTAGGGTTTAGGGCACAAAGTGGGCCGCTTAGCGAAGCGACACATAGCTATAATCTCCCGCTAGAGCACGCACGACAGCGCGCAAACGACATCTAGCTCTAATTAAAACTCTCGATCGCAGTCTACGTCAAAGGCAGCGAGTAAAGTGAAGATTACAGTCGAGAATGCCGATGACTAGTTACAGTATGAAGAGAAGTACAAGCTGCTTATCTGCAAGTATTATCAGTATGCTCTGCAAAATCTTAGCAATCATCTTCGTACACATCATAGCGGAAGCACAAAAGAAAAATCTGCTGTCGTCAAAAAGTTCGCTAGTCTACACACTCTTCAGCCGTCAGAAGTGCAATTACCGCCGCCGCTTAAGGAGCCGATCGAGTCGCTTAGCAAGCCGCGAGACGCATACATCTGTAATGAAGAAGAGTGTAGATTTATTACGATTAGTCGAGACGAGATCCGAAAGCACTGCAATTAAACATACGAGTGGCGGTCGACAAAAGAAGATTAGGAGCATTAGCATCACGTCTACGTACAAACATTCTTTTCGAACGGTGGCCGGCAACGATACTTTACTGTCGACTACGATGACCCCGACGCTGTAGAAGGTACAACTGTCTCACGTAACACTTAAGAAGATGCTGTTAGCATAGGACGACAGCATGATTTTAACATTTCTTAAGTGCTAGAGGAATGGAATGTAGCAAGAACATAGCATAATAAAGAGCTCGAGGTCGTCGACGGAAATATCGCAAAGACAGATCACTCGCTATGGTCTAAGCGCACTAGATATCCGCAGCATCTCGTAGGAAGCAACTTTAAACATCTCTCACACGTAGGTCGGCTTGCTGACAGAGATGAACGAGAACTACAGCATGTCTCGAGACTTGTCGAGTCGCTAGTCGAGAAATGTGTCGCTAGTCTACCGACACTCGATCAGGAAACCCGAAGATGGCTTAGGAGCGCAAAA